>PVIR01005934.1:19584-69300 GCA_004026965.1 Petromus typicus
GAGGCTGAGCTCAGGGCCAGCCTGAACCACAAAGTGAGACCCTGTCTCAAAAAACCTAAAAAAAAAAAAAAAAAAAAGTAGACATAAGATATGGCCAAGGGAGTCTAAGCTGCACTTCAAGGAGAGACTGATGATATGTTTGTTCTTTATGAACAAACTCAGTCCCAGAAGAAATAGAGGAAGAGTTTAGAAGACAAGGAGAAGGGAAAACTAGGTTAGCTCAAGAAAATAGAAAGCAAAATGAATGATAAGATGTAGTCATTGTGTAGTCATAATGGACACTGACTCCCTATTGAACAGGATTTTTCCTTTTTTGTTAGTTTTTTGAGACAGGGTCTCAGCTTCGTGTTCCAGGCTGGCCCTAAACTCACTATGTAGCCCAGGGTGGTCTCGAACTCTCAGCAATCCTCCTGAGTGCTGCGATTACAGGCATGAGCCACTTGAACAGGATTGTAAAGTATAATGATTTATTAAAAATCTGTAAAGTGTGACCACAAACCTAATCAGGTAGAAAGTTTTTTCAAGATTTAGAATCCATCTGAAGCTCACATAGGAAGCAGCCTGGTGAAGAGAGTCATCTAGGTTTTGTTCCTGAATTTTTGGCTCATATAAATACATTCGTTCATTTCTGCTGCTATAACAAAATACCACAGACTAGGTACTTTCTAAGCAACAGAAATTTACTTCTCATTTCAGGAGGGCCTTCTTGCTGCACACTCATATGGCAGAAAGGATACCGTGTCTTCACGTAGAAAAAGGGTAGGAAAGCAGAGAGAAGCCTGTATCAGGTCTCCCTAGTCCTTCGATAAGGGATTATTGTGTTCACATGAACCATTCATGATGTAATCAGTTCCGTAAAATCCCTATGTCTTAAGGCCATCACGTGGGGACCATATTTGGACCTGAATTTTTGGAAGAAGCACATTCAAAACCACAGAGCTAGATACTTGCTTTACAGTCTCATTCACCAAATTAGAAAAATAACAGGAGGAACAGATTGAGAACAAAAGGAATACAAGCTCTACTGGGGACACATTCACCTTGAGACATTTTTCTAGATAAAGAGGATCAGAAAACAATGAAAAATACAGAGTACTGAATGCCCTGAGTCAGAGGTAAGAAATCGGTAGAGAGCTGAAATTACTGGTTTAAATGAGAACATACATGACGTACATATTGATGGAGATACTAGATAACCGAAGAAATACAGATATTTAAAAGCCAGGTTGAAGGAGAGTGGATATGAAACACAGTGTGATATAGGAGTACAATCAGGATTCATAAAAGCTACAAGTAGCTAGAAATATAAGGAAAAACAAATATTTCTGACATAACGGTCGATGGTGTCCAGAGGTCATGTAAACAACTCTGGAGATAAAGTAAGATAACTGGAAACTATAGATGTATTGATTTTTTTTTTCCTGCTCTAAAAAAGAATTATCTAATAGGAGCCTTGGAAAATGGAATGTTTCTTTATGAGATGAATATCTTATTATGGAATTATGCAAACGGTGACACAATGATTGCCACTGAGCAGTGTTCCAGGAACAATTCTTCCATTAGACAAAAGACTGTACCAGTCCTTCCAAGTTTAAGATAGTGTGCTGTGAAAAGAGGGTGCAGTAGAAAATGACACAGTGGAGATCTTGTTGCAGGGACACTGAGGTTTTGGTGCTCTGTAAAGGATCTCTGAAACTAACCCTACTTTCCACTGGAATAGCCTCATGGGACTTGATGCAATGAGGGTAAAATAATAAATGAAGTTGAGACATCAGAATTTCTTTGGCAAAGTATGGAAGAAACGGTTAGAAAGCTCAGGAAGCCAAGGATATCTGCTGAATACACAAGTCCCAACACTTACCTCACAACTGTACTATATCCTGAGAAAGGCCACAGAGATGTTTCCATATATTGTATAAGGACACTATGTAGTAACAGCCAGCTTGGTAACGCATGTTAGTACTGGCTTTCCCTTCCTATATTCCTCTCTGCTTTGTCACTATCTCCTGTTTTGTGTGATTACATCTGATTATAAAAAGATAGCAATAGGCTCTGCTTCCTGGAGAACCTGTATTATAACTGTTTTTTATAAATATATTCTCAGAAAAAACACTGCAATATAACGTCTCAATACAAATGTCCTTCCTTACTGTCTTATCCTACATCCTTACATAATTTCTTCTGTGTCATTCATGGCACCTCCTTACAATACAGCTTATTATTTAACCATTACCACACTCCCAGTGGAATTTTTCAGAGGATGTGTTAGGATATTCCCATTGGTATTATCTGGCAAATTCCAAATTGAGTCTTAGTTTTACTGCCTGGCTTTATTACTAACCACCCTAGGATCCTTTGTAGTATTTTCCTTTTTTAACTGGTGTTTTCAGCACCTTCCAATTTTGTATTGTCTGACAAATAAATAAATGTGAGCATGGTAGAACTCAAACAGCTGTATGTATTTAACTACAAGGTTGGATGCCCAATTCCTGCACAGCTTATGCAGCCATCAAGAGAGCTCTGAAAGGAAAATCTGCAAAGCTTCCAGCATATTTTATTAATGACCAGCCAGACACATAACCCACACCAGGGAGATGAAGACCTAATTAATTAGGCATAATACTACTTAGCACTTACCATTTTCAATAAATATTACTACATGAATGAAAGAATCCTCAAAAGACTCCTGTGAAGCAGGAACTATTAATCCTATTTTACAGCTGGGGAAACAGAAGCAGAAAGGTTCTCAGATTTGCTCCAATCCAAAGAGAGGTGGCATCAATTCCCAATTTAGTTTTCTCAGAGCTGGCCCCCTAGGCTAGTTTTAGAGCATGGCTTCCTCAAAAATCAAAAGGTGGTACAGCCACAAAAACAGACTTTGAGGTACAAGATTAGCATCAAGTGCTTTATGTGGAAACTGTGCACTTGCTTCTACACTTGCTCCCTTTGAAGACCAAAGTCATATGGCTCATATCTGTGCCAGGAAGGAATACAATTCCCGGCACGTAGTAGATGCTCGATAAATATTTCTTTATTTAAAGTTTAATCAAAATGTTTAAGTTTCTGCAGTATTTGAGGCATTCTCCTTACCCTTACAGAATTTGGAGAATCCACAATCAAAATACATCACACAGTACAAAGCGATAAACGCTACTGAAAAGAGTGAGCCAGGACAGTAGTAAAGAAGAATGGAGGAGGTAAAAAAAGCATTTCAAACTCCTGTGGTAGGAGCATCCCTGGCATGCTCAGGAAACAGCAGGACAGGCAGTATGTCCATGCAGGGAGTGTAAGGGGCAAGAGAAAGAAGTAAGAGTGTAACTCATAAAGTCTGTTGAGCCATTTGAATGACATGGGGCTCTCTTACTTTCTGAAAACAGGACACATTAAAGGGTTTTGAGCAGTGGTATGAAAAGAAAAAGCTTGCAATTTAATTTAATAAGGGTATTTTTTTTCTATGGTGTAGGAGCCAGTGTTAACAGGAAACTAAATCCAAAGATGACTGCAACAATCCAGCTGATAAATAATGATTGCTTGTTACAGGATGGTAGTATTGGAGGGCGTGGCAAGCAATCAGATGTACATGAAAATCAAGAAGGGTCTACCTCGAAATTTGATGGATTAAATAGAATCTGCAGTCTAAAAAGTAGAGGTATTAAGACAAGATTTATTTCAAGGCTTTGCTCCAAGAAACAGGAAGAGTTTTACCATAGGTTAAAATGAGGAAAACTATGCCAGAAGAAATTTTTCAGAAAGAAAATAAAGACTGGGATTCAGATGTGTGACAAGAGACAGGTCATTGAAAATCATCCCAGGTGAACATACTAAGAAATGATGTTTACTGGATGATAAGGTAACAAAGTACTTCCTAAGTACTTTCCTAAGATCAACTGTGTCAAAAGCTGTTGGCGGGTCAAAAAATGAAAAACTGAAAACTGACCACAGGGATTTGAAAAACTCCAGGACACTGGTGATCATGAAATAAATGTGTTGTTACAGAGACAGAATCTGTGCTTGTCAGTTGTCTATTGCTGTAACAAATACCAGAAAGAATCAATTTATGAAGAGGAAATACCTGTTTTGTTTTGTTTTAGAAGTTTCAGTCCATGATCAGTTGGCCCTGTGCTTTGCAACTGTAGTATCTCTTCATGGTGAGAGTACGTTGTGAAGGAAAGCTGCTTACTTCTCAGCTTAGAAGTAAAAGGGAAAAAGAAGAGGGTGGAAATCTACAGTCCCCTTTAAAATCGTGTCTCCATAACGTCAACATCTCCCCCTACGTGCACATCTTACAGTTTCCATCACCTTCCAACAGCATCAGGCCAGGGAGGGATCAAGATTTTAATATTTTTAACAAAGAATGTTCCTCATTTTTCCCATTTGGTGACAAAGCAGGCATTCAGTAAGTATTTATTGAATATTAACAGCTGGGCATTTGGAGGGACATTTAACAAGAAAACTACATCAAGATAAAGCCAGATGGAATATGTCAAGATAGAAAAGTATAAAATTTTTGTATATCTACATAAAACAGTAGATAAAGATCTAGATAAAACCTAGTTCCATCCACTGAAAATAAAAATATAATATGAACAACTAATTCAGTAGCAATGAATTCGTTTAGCATTCATATTGCAAGTATCATTTCCCCTAAAGGAACCAGGTATTCTTTGAGGAAAAAACAGATGCCAGAGCTGCAGTCAAAACCATACAAGAGGGGCCGGGGAGTTAGCTCAGTGGTTCCGGCGCTTGTCTTACAAGCGCAAGGACCCGGGTTCGATTCCCCGGTAACCACATAACAATACTGGGTGTGGAGATCCACACCCAGCAGCAACCAGTACCACATACCACAGTGCCGGGCGTGGTGGCTCACGCCTGTAATCCCAGCACTTGGGAGGCAGAGGCAGGAGGATTGCTGTGATGTGAGTTTGAGGCTGAGCTGAGGGCCAGCCTGAACCACAAAGCGAGACCCTGTCTCAAAAAACCTAAAAAAAAAAAAAAAACCATACAAGAGCATCCTGAATTATCATGTCAGTTCCCTGGTACAGAAGCTTTCAGATTCTAGAGTCATGTCAGAAGGACTCCTGATGAACTAGCCGGTATTATCCTAAACCTCCTTCTATGAACAATTGAAAAGCAGTACAAAATGTATGATCCTCTGTTTTTAGCACTGTACAGCAGGATAAAGAACTGGATCCAGGAGAGGACAGCACAAACGAGGTGAGTTCTGTGATCTGAATAAGATAGTGTCTCTAAATTTTATCACAAGCCAAAAACTCAAACGACAGAAACAAATAGGCTAAGAAAGTTCCTTGTTTTTTCCATTTTATAATTCAATAAACATTTACTACATATTAAAATATAAAACCCCAAACCTCTGCTTTCTACCTCAAGCTCTGAAACCTGGCACGGGGAGCTGGTGGTTCTTTCACACTCCATACCCTATCATCCCCAGTCCATCTCTATTTCTTGAGCTGAACACCTCTGGCCACTTTTTATAACCCTGGGGTCTTGCCCCAGGAACTGGACTATGCAATTAGACTCAGATTCTGGAAGTCACAGACTGGTAGTCTACAAACTAAATGTACTTTCAAGGCATTTAGCCTAATGGTATTTTAAACTCTCTCAACATGGGATGAAAGGGGTTATGCAGAGGTGGAGTACCTATTTAGCATGTACTACACACAAAACTCAGATATCAAAAGATTTGAAGTAAAAATTCTAACTTCCAAGTTCTCTTAAAAACAGGACAATGAGGGGCTCGGGATTTAGCTCAGTGGTTCTGGTGCCTGCTTTGCGAGCACAAGGGCCTGGGTTTGATCCCCACAAACCACAGTGCCAGGCATGGTGGCTCACACCTATAATTCCAGCACTCAAGAGGCAGGGGCAGGAGGACTGTTGCTGAGTTCAAGGCAGAGCTCAGGGCCAGCCTGAACTACAAAGTGAGACCCCCATCTCAAAAAAAAGACAATCAGGGCTGGAGATTTAGCTCAGTGGTTCCGGCGCCTGTCCTGCAAGCCCAAGAGCCCAGGTTCGATCCCCGGTTAACCACATACAATACTGGGTGTGGAGACTCACCCTAGCAGCAACCAGTACCACATACCACAGTGCGGGGCGTGGTGGCTCATGCCTGTAATCCCAGCACTCGGGAGGCAGAGGCAGGAGGATTGCTGTGATGTGAGTTGGAGGCTGAGCTCAGGGCCAGCCTGAACCACAAAAGCAAGACCCTGTCTCAAAAAAAAGACAATCAGGCTACACTGGGCCTACATTTCTTCCTTCTAGAAATTAGCTAGTATTCTGCTGCAGATGCCCACTGTGTATCACCCCAGCAGTCTTGGATGTCTTCAAGAGAACTACATGGACGATTCCTTATCTCTATTTCATGGTCCTTTGTTAATATTACTTGGAGAAATATCTCTCAAAACTCCTCACAAATGTAAAAGGCAGCTGAGTGACTTTTCTTCGATGAGATTATTTTTCTTATTAACTGAGAACATGACTTGCCTAGGCAGTTCACACGTCTGGCAACTCTGTTTTCTTCCCTTCCCAGACCGCATCGGAAGGGCTCCTCCTCCTTGTTATGCCTGTATGTTGATGATCTAAAGAACTGGTTCATGCCTTCTGATATCTAAAGGCACTGAAGAAATTGACTGAGCTTGCTGAGAAAGAACGAATTTCAATTTCTAAAAAATCTTAGGAGGCTCAAGAAGGTGAGCGTGTCGTGACCTGGTGTACGGCCACAGTCTCTGAAAGAGAGCTTGGAAATCAACACCTCAATCTATTTTCTTTTCCTTTGCCTTGACTTTCTCCTGTTTGCTCCACCCTGTGTTCTCTTCTTGGCAGGGAACTCAAGCCTTAGAAAGCTAAGTCTATTCATAAATGCACTTCTTTCAGTTACTATGGCAATGCTGAAGGAATCTGTCACGGCCAAACAGGATCACAAAAGGATCACTTTTATTTTTATTCTCCATGTTTCCACCAACAAACAAATAAATAAGATGCTACAACTAACTAGCCAGAGTCACAATTGTGTCTTGGAAAACAGCTCCCGAGGGCTGATTCCCTACTTTGTTTCTTACTTAATTTTTTCCCCTTCCATTTTATACAGTTTTGTTTCTCCAGACATTTCATTAGAATGAACCACGGTGAGTGGCATTCTCCGAATCCAGAACGGTTTTTTGGTTTTTTTTTTTTTTTTTTTTTCCCTCATCTTTTGCTGTTATAAATGCCGCCTGAGAGCTGCAATTATTTTCAAAAAGAAGCAGGGTAGTTTCCCAAGATTAAGCTATTAGAATTAATTTAATAAAAACATTGGTTGTAAATGTTCATCTCCACAAGCTATGGATAAGTACCCATAGAAAGCTGCTGTTTTGTCTACAGCCTTCATCTTTGTATTTCATCACTGACAGTTGGGAATAAAATAATTCAAACATCCTTATTTAAAGAAAGCAAAACAAGACAAATTTGCCACCCTATGCTTAGGGCAGGGATGACAAGTTAAGTTGACATCAAGATTAGCAGATGAGCATTCAGCCCCTTTGCCAGTCACTGGTACTGCATGGACCCTGTGCAGCAACAGAACATTTGCTCTGAACAATCTACAGTCTGTCAAATTCCATAGCAGTTTCCAAGGCAATGATACGTTCTTGGTCTTTTCTTTAAGTCGTGCACAATGCCTTTGACATTGAACAGGAAAGAAAAGGGAAGCCCTTTGAACCTAGTGGGGGAAGATTCTCCATTCCCAGAAAGATGTCACTTTGCAGATGGATTCAAATTCTTCCTGTTCCCTCTAGGAGGGTATTGTTTCTATACTCCTTTGGGGAGGTGGGGGACACTCAAGTCTCTAACAGCAATGCAGACTTTCAGAGAAGACAATGTATTTGAAATTTCACTGGCAAATTAAATGGCATTGACTATTCCATATCTAGTGGTGAAGGAGGGTGAAAAGCTTTAACATATGAAATAAACACAGGTACCTGGGACCAGACTGGGACTCTCACTCGACAGGGTAACACACTTTCACAAACCACCCGTACAAATGCAGGGACCGTAGAGTCAAATCAAAGCCCAGAAGTATTTGGTGAGATATGCCTGGGTTTGAATTCTTATCCTGTTCCTTATCACTTATCTCCTTGGACATATTATTTCATTTGTGTAAGCCCCAATACTCTTGTCTGAAAAAAACAGTAATAATGGCACAGGATGATTGTTGGAGCTAAGTAGGAAACTGCCCATAAAACACTTAGCATAGTGCATTCTGAACAACTGCAAGCTCTAAATAAATATCAACAATTACTACTACTTTTGTTATTATGTTCCAACAGAAAATGCACACTCCTGTCTCCCTGTTTCTCTGCTTCATTATAAATGTATCTTATATTTTTGTACTGTATACATTGGTATTTTAGCAACTCTCACTGTGTCCTAGAATATTCTGAAAACCTGGAAAGCAATTCTTTCCTTTACCTTAAGTGGTATTTAAAGATATTTGATACAATTTAGAAACTCCTTACCTCCTCACATATAATGGCTGTATTAGGTAGGAGGTAGTATACTCATTTTACAGACCAGAAAAATGATGGTAAAGCTCAACCCACTTAATCTAGAAATATGAATGAAAATATTTCCAATGTAACATTTTTAACATTAAAATAACATCGTAGTCAAAATATTGAGAGGCTCAGGTGACAAACATGTATCCACCCTTTCTTTTATTTATTCAGCAATTGTTTATGCCGAGTGTGCTCTGCATTAGGCAATGTAAGACCCAGTGTTGGTGACAGAAACATAAGCCAGGTCTTCTTCCTCGTTTCGAGGTACTCACAGAAGTTCAGAGAATGCACGGACACACCTAGGCCAGGTGGCAAACAGCAGGCCATCTCACTATGGAGAAATATTAGCTTCATGAATACCTTAAGAGTAATAGGAAAGTAGCTTTCAATCTGCAACCTTGAATGCCACTCCCTGCCTTGTACATCATCACTGAAGTATAACATACTGGAGATAGAATCAAAAAACTCTGATAATTCGAAGCAACTAGCACACTGTTAGGATATTCTAAAAAGAAAATGGCTCTAAAAGCAGTTAAATGCATCAAATGATGGAAAGAGATCCATTCTGATCTTCAGGCTTGAATTCTGCTTAGTGTATCTGTGCAAGTGAAAGGGATCCGATTTATCTTCTTCGCAAATTTAACCTTGAGTTTTCTTTTCATATTAAGGAACAAAATTAGTGGAAAGTTGACATTTCTGTGAATTCTGAATAAAAATGTGAAACAAACTGAGTCAGTAGCACTCGAGGCTGCCATCTGGGATTCTACATTACTCACTTGATTCCAGAAATTAGATTAATATAGAAGAGCTCAGAAAGGGAATTTCCTTTTGGAGGTAATTATGAGGCTCACCTATTAACAGTGGAAAATCTGCAGCCACTAATTGCTCTCCTCAAGTCAGACAGAAGAACTCAAATGAAATACAAGCCCAGGATAGGTTTGCAAAAGGAGAGTTCTACTCCAATTATCAGTGGGTATAACCATCAATATTATTTGGAAATGTCAAAGCATAAAGAGATTTATTTATGAAAGTACTATAAGAGCACAGGTCAAAATATCAATCTGCTCTTCTTTAAAACATTTTGAAGTTATGGTTTTACTTCAATATTTTTACTGGCTCCAAACAGCTTTCTTTATACCCCAAATGACTTCTTACAAATTGTGTAAAATCTGAATTCAGAAAAATTGGCTCTGATTTAAGATTTGCAAGCTACGAGGAACATGTACCAGTGTTTAACAGGGAGGATTCAGAACAGCCTCTGTGGGTAGCGGAGGCTATGACTGAGGAGAGGTCCCTGGGTGGATGTTGGACCAGTCAGACACTAAGGCTCAGCGGATGGTCTTGAAGATCAGATTGTCCCCTGTACGGCCCTCTCTGCCTGCTCCCCCTCGAGAGATCTGAGGACAGGGGATACTGGAATAGCAATGGAGATTTCACAGACGTAGATCCGTCTTAAAATACAGCATAGGCACAGTCTTTGACAGGAAACAAAGGATGCAATTATATCCTTAGAAAATGTAAAAGTAAACAATGTGATATGCATGAGAATTATTTCGTTCCTTCTGAAACTTGGGAAATTATGGTCAAATAATTTAGAATGTACGTGTTAATGAAAGATCTTTTGTCTAATTTATGTACATCACTTCACCACAGATCTATGGAATTTAGGTTACAGTTGTATAATTCCATAAGGGGCTTTTGATTGCTGAAGCGCCACCTGTTCTTTATAAATGCTGTGACTGACATCAAGTTTTCCTCCATATGGTGATGACATTTTTGATTACTATTTGTCTTCTTACATTTTAATAGTGATTTGAGTTAAAATAATTTAAAGTCTGCTTCCCAATAGCTTCATGTAACTGAACAGTACTATTTATGAGTTTTATCTTTTTGTTATTTTGAGTCAATGTAATTTTTTAAAAGAGCTTAAACTAGATACAGAATACAGGTTTATAGGACTAAATGAGTAATTTTTCAGTTGTGAGTTAAAATCAAGAGTAGAATCAATATGGGCATCTCTGTAATTGAAAACCAGTGGGTGATAATTCTGTACTGAAAACAAGATAATAAGAATAAAGATGAGCCATTGGTGAGAGAAAGATAAGATTAAAGATGTAATCTCTATTAAATATCAACTATTAAACACTATAATAAAACTTCCACTTTTAATTTCCTTCTTTTGAATAATAATTATGAATATATGTAGAAATAATTTAAGTAAATCAGGGGCAATCAATTTATTTTTCTAATTTAATATTTACACCATTGTTAATATCCAAATATTTTGATGAGCAGAATAACTCAGGGTTTTTTGGGTACATTTAGATTTCTTTCTCTATGTTTTCTGATGTATTATTTAAGCATGAATTTTAAAGATTAAAAAAAAGGACAAGGCAAAGCATGTGGCACTAAGATGCACAGTGAAAGAAAAAATCAAATTTTCTCACCTTCATGCCTGACAGTGATCATTTCATACTGTTAAAAATCTACATATTTGTATTTTAAAAAGAATTTATAAGGAAGTACACAAATTCCTGTTTATGATGACCTCTATTTTTTCCTATCTCTTAAAAAAATTGAAAATTGCCTAATTAACTTCTAACCATTTATTTGATGCTGAGAGACAGCTTGAGGCTGTTTTCCATCTCTCCCTCACTGAGGAAACCCATTATATTTCTTTGTTTCTTCAATTTCCTCTATTTATTCTTCCAAACTCCAAATCTTTTCTTTTTCAAACCCATGAGCTTCTGATAAACTCATGTAATCTCTAAGCAAATAGCCTACAAATACCATAAAGCTAGTATAACAAAGAAAAAACTCTTTGCTTTATCTAACTGTTAATGGGAGAGATCAATTGTTAATTTTTATTTTCCAACAGGGAAATAAAAACAAGAAAGCATAAATTGGAACTGAACCCCATATATGTTAATTTTCAAATAATAATAAAGAATAATAGTTTTGTCCTTCCTTGTCTGATATGAATAAACATACTACGTAATTGTTAATTTATACAAATGAATTTTTAAAGTAAAACAGAGACCATAATAGTCTTTGAAGCCATTTAGTCTCCAAGGGACTCTAGTAGCTGTCTACAAAATATGAAATACAAAATGTGTCTATTAGGTAATGGTAAATTTTAATCTAGTTTTTAAAATTCTGATTTTCCAGAACTGTAGAGCTTTTACTTTCTTACAGTATGGCTGCCTAAAAAAAATATATTTCATGGCTATTTGTCAAGTACTTCTAGCTTTACCATATATGGCATCTTACTTGGAGTAGCCAAGAGAAAGATAGTTCAATATAACCCAACTATTTTGAACAAGTTTCTACCAGCAATATAAATTCAATCAGTCTTGATTCTAGCCAATACTATTTACATTTTGATGACTATTTACAAGCACAACATTTAACACATAGTAATTCCTACAATTACATTCAAAGAAAGCTATGTTATTATAACCCTTGGTTAGGTAGAAATGGAAAGATACTTCTTTACATGACAAGAAGAATAACTCTTAAACCAATACCCACCAGGATATTTGGTGATAAAAATGAAGAGACATTCTCATGAGAAATTTTGGAATGCTAGGGATTACAATGATTTTCATATGTTCTCATAATTTTCACCCTAATGACCTGTCACCAATATTAACTTTTCTTAAAACAATTTCTATGCATTAGCTAATTTTGCTTAAGAAACTTTGTATCAGTATTATAAATGAAAAATCAGTATTTATATAATGATATAAATAAAATCAAAGTGCATGAAAGATGTTTCTAAGCTAATTGGATTAAACTTATTATTTTATAATAAAAATGTATAAAATAATTAAGATTGTCAATAAATTTTGGCTAGTTATTGAACATCTCCGAAGTTCTTTTTTTTTTTTTTTTTCAGGTTTTTTGAGACAGGGTCTTGCTTTTTTTTTGTGGTTTAGGCTGGCCCTGAGCTCAGCCTGAAACTCACATCACAATCCTCCTGCCTCTGCCTCCCGAGTGCTGGGATTACAGGCGTGAGCCACCACGCCCGGAACTGTGGTATGTGGTACTGGTTGCTGCTGGGTGTCTCCACACCCAGTATTGTTATGTGGTTACCGGGGAATCGAACCCGGGCCCTTGCGCTTGCAAGACAGACGCCAGAACCACTGAGCTAACTCCCCGGCCCCTCTCCGAAGTTCTATAAGCAGACTTGTTCTCTTTGTTAAGAAGAGTATTAGAGAGACCCAGGTACATGACAGATTTTCTGCTGACATAATTAGGAAGACTGAAAGAAATGAAAGGAAGTAACATTTGCATTGCTTGATTGAACATCCTTTATTTCTGGGACTAAAATAACCTCGGTAGTCTCAGAAGTATGTGTTCTACATTTTGGAAAGTATTACTCAACAGACAATAAAACAAAGGGCAAAGTTCAAAAAATAAAAATGTGTCGAAGATTTTACACAGATCACTGTAACAGGCCTGGCACTTAGTAGGCAGCCAAAAGATATCTACTGAATGCATTCATGAATTCATCCAAATACACGGTTAAAAATACTGTCTGTTACTGTTCTTACCTTGGGTGTATAAAATGACTTTGATTATTCAGTAAATAGGTCTGAGAAGTCAGTGAACAATTCAGAAAAAAACATTTTTCCTATTTCCTGTGGGGGGGGGAGAAATCCTTCCTTATATAAATCCAAATTTTCAGAACCTACATTGGTAGGTTCATACAGTGCAACCCAAAGAACAAAACTAACACTGGGAGAAGCAAATTCTTGGAAGACACACAGACACATTCTTCTGAGCACTTAAATCCAGCTATGCCCAAAATAATTCTTCTGGGTTTGACTGAAAGTATTTAAGTCAACAATTTTCCCCCTAAACTTGTATGAAAGGCTTTGTAGACCAGGCTGAAGGAAAAGGATTTAATGGAATGGTAAATAAGGAAACGCTGAATATACTCCAGACAAACACCCTGTGTTCTAGACATAAGTACTTGCAGGCAACGAAATCCAACATTTTGATGACTGTGCTTCTAAACTTCCAGACTTTTTACCTAATTTTCCTCTTTTCATTCTCCAACAAATAACTGTTTATCTTCCAATGCTTCATTCAAACATTACCTGTGATCAAGAAATCCTCCTTCAGAGCAAAATAAGTCATTTTCTTCTTCCTGCTTCCACTGCACTTTGTATAGAACTCACTTATAATTTTTCTCTATTCTACTGAAATTACTTGTTTACATGTACCTTTCACTGCTGAGTTGAATTCATGTATGAATTACCAGCATCTGTCTAGTATAACACCTAACATGAAGTGACTAATACATGTTTGATAAATAAGTGAAGTAATGAATGAATGTGGAACTGATAATAAATGCAAGACAAAACATCTACTGATATATATTAGTCAAGTATTAACATTTTCTTACTATCTATCTGATGTGTCATGTTTCAAGCTACATAATTCTTTTATTCTTTCACAAGAATTTCAGGGTCTGTTTTCAGGTAGATTCTTGAGAAGGTGCATTTTGTTTCATTAACTCTGAAAAAGGAAGCCCAGAGCATTTGCCTCTGAATGTCAATCGCAGATCCCATTGTTGCTTTGCTCTTCCCAGAACAATCTAGGAGAAAATGCTTGTAGAGTTCTGCTCACGCCTCCAATCTTCCTAATGGTAACAAGTCTTTCCGCCAACACAACTGCTTCCTTTCTTTTGAACAATGGCATATGGTTCATATGTTTACACCAAACCTCTAAAAAATACTTTTTTGTTTTTATAGAAAGGTTGGGTTATGAACTCTCAACGTGCACCTCACTTCCTACACACAAAAACGGAGTCCTTGGGGCTGAACAAGCTGTGGACATATTTGCAAAGAAAGCACAGCAAAGGCAAATGGAAATTTATTTCAATGAGTTTACTGTAAGCACACTGTTTTTTTTTTTTAATTGGTAGGTTTTAAAATTGGTATTGGTAGGTTTTAAATGCCTAATTATCTTCATATAAATGACACCCTATCATCCTAGAAGTGTTGTACTCGGGTGCCCTGTGCTGTTTATTATTTTGCATTACAATTATCATGCAAAGCAGAGAAGGTGACTTTAAGCAGCTCATTTAAAGTGCTCTTTTTTCTTAAGTGTAAAATCTTTGGGAGGCTGTTTACATAGATGTTTATCAATGGGTGTTAAAAATCAGTCCAATTATAAGTACACAAAAGTTTGTATTATGGGTTTAATTTTGAAATGTAAATGGCCATTGCAAAGTGGCTGCTGCAATTTTAATTTGTGCCTGCATTTTTATCTATGGGTTAACAAACCATCCTGTATTAAAATTAATTGTAGAGGTATACAAATGTTCAAAGATAACAGAACTTGTGTGGCAAAACTGCCTAGAGGTATGCAGTGCAATTTCCTCTTTGGAGTTGGACATTAGAGGTGCTGTAAGAAAGTGCTCATCCGCCACCCAGACCACTAACAACGCTGTGCAGATGATAGGATTCCACTTCATGTTGCATTCAGTTGCCATGGCTATGATGGCCCTAATATTGTATGCTCACAGCAAGGTTGCAATTAGTATTTGGATTTAGAAGAGAAACATAATGATCTCATATTGAAGAAACACTTGTTTAATACTATTTTGGATCTAGGCGTCCTTTCAAGTTGCTAACGAGCAGCTCTGTTGGTCAGAAAAAAAAATCAAATCACTCAGCCATTTTGTACCTGCATCCAGTTTCTTTTCAAACAAACCACTGAAACAGAGGAGCTCATGACATTCCTGGGGTATTTTTGGGTGCCCTCTGCCAGGCTTTGTACTTTTAACAGTATAATAGACTTTCACACAATTTCCTATGCAGCCTGCACTGATAAAGGCCAAATGCTTTAATAATCAAATTGGAACACATACTTGATACCCTTGAAAATGCTGTGACGGGCTGGGGATTTAGCTCAGTGGTTCCGGCACCTGTCTTGCAAGCGCAAGGGCCAGGCTTTGATCCGCTGGTAACCACATACCATACTGGGTGTGGAGACTCACGCCCAGCAGCAATCAGTACCACATACCACAATGCCGGGCGTCATGGCTCACGCCTGTAATCCCAGCACTCGGGAAGCAGAGGCAGGAGGATTGCTGTGATGTGAGTTGGAGGCTGAGCTCAGGGCCAGCCTGAACTACAAAGCAAGACCCTGTCTCAAAAAAAAAAAAAAAAATAGAAAAGAAAATGCTGTGACAATATGAGTTCGGAGAGATTTACAATTTGATACATACACAGTCAACCTCGTGAAAGAAGATCTGGGATCACTAGCCTCTGAGGAGGGCTTGTCATTCACTGAGGAGAGAGCCAAGCTTCTCCCTGATACTCAACAGTCATCTCTGGTGGGTCTTTTTACTCTGCCACCTTATAAACTGTTTAGTTTCACACTGTTCACTTGGAAAAGAGAACAGCAGGGCATGGGTGGGCCCTGGGCGCAGGAGATGGGAAACCTTGCCAGAGAGAAGAAGTATAGGGAAGGAGTGGAGAGAACACAGGATGGATGCCTCATGCTCTCAGGTACACAGAGAAAAAGCAAGACCACAGGATTCCAGTCACACAGCGTGAGGAGAGGATCTAGCATGAAGCTAAGAACTCCAAGGAGAGAGAGAGGTACTGGACAAAGAGACAGAAGCTTCTCTCGACAGCTGCTTAAACAGAAGAACAATTCCAATATTACTTTTTACAAAAATGAAAGTTTTGTTGTTGTTTCATTTTTTAAAAAAAAAAGACAGACTGACTCAAAATACAGCTTGGTAATTCCAGGCATAAAAGACAAACAAAAGGATCAGTTTAGGATGATGGAAGCACAAACATCTCTAAGACTTTAACTTTATAACCTTATACATGATTAAACCTGATTCTCTAATCCGATTTTTTTGGTTTTTTTAGGTTTTTTGAGACAGGGTCTCGCTTTGCAGTTCAGGCTGGCCCTGAGCTCAGCCTCAAACTCACATCACAGCAATCCTCCCGCCTCTGCCTCCCGAGTGCTGGGATTACAGGCGTGAGCCACCACGCTCGTCACTGTGGTGTGTGGTACTGATTGCTCCTGGGCGTGAGTCTCCACGCCCAGTATGGTATGTGGTTAACCAGGGATCAAACCTAGGTCCTTGTGCTTCCAAGACAGGCACCAGAATCACTAAACCAAATCCCCGACCCCCTCTAATCCGATTATTTTTAAAGAGTTATACTGTTTGAACTCAAAGCCGTCACCGAATTTCACTTGCAAATAAGCTTTGGTGAGATACAGAATTCTCCAGGGCTCCTTATTGTTTTGGGTTCTGAAGACAGCACAAGAGAGAAGTGAGGATTCTTCTCTGCAGGGAAAGAATCAGAGAGAGACACCCTGGGTGCCAGACCATACTAGACTGGACAGTACCAAGAGTTACTGTGTAAAACTACTAAGATGGAGAAGAAGAAAAAAACCAAGATCCCGGGAGAAAACTAAGAGAAACTAAGCAGATCCAACTGAAGGGGAGAAGTAGATCTAGAAAAAAAGCTAGTATTGCTGTTGTGGCAAAAAAACTAGAGGCAGAATAACAAAAAAACTACCACGTATTGTTCTTTTGTACCAATCATATATAACTCACCATGTTGACATTAATTGTGAGCCAGACACTCATCCCATTTTGGAAAAGGGGCCTTTTATATTTTCACTACAAGCTCTTTCTTTAGTTAACAGCAGTCATTTCAAAGACTCTCCACTTTTCTCAGTCTTCCAACTTCAACATCTTCATTGAATTTTAACAGATGATCTTACTTCCTACTCCAAATGACTAAAAGATAAGAACTCCCTCAATTGCCTGCTGCAAAACCTTAGCAGTACAGGTGTATCCACAGCCATCCTTTCTTCCTTTCAATTACAGTATGAGAGGAAGGGTCCCTACTTTCTCAAAATAATCTCTGCACTTGTCCTCTTGACTTCATCCCCACTTATGCCCTAAAAATATTACTTTTTTTCTCTAGATCTGCTAGCTATTCTTTTTCTATCATCTACTTAAAACTGGCAGTAAAAGCAAAGCTCCTTGAGCTTATGTCTCATTCCAGCTATTCTTTCTATACTTTCTTTCAAAGCCATCTACGGTTTTCTACATGTGCACTTTTCTGTTACTCCTCAAGCTACCACAGTATGATTTCTCCCACTGTGGTACTCTGACACTCCTTGCTCCAGCAGAATCATCCTTGTTATTTAAGTTTTTAACAAGACCACTTTTTGAGAAAATCCCTCCCCTGTGCTCTAGGGTAGCACACTCTCCTGGCAGACCTGTCCAAAACACTTGGTAGTTTTCCCTACCCATCTTCTCCTGCCAAGGCCTCAGATGTTTCTCTTGGTTCTTGACTTCAATGCTCACCTCCGTGCTGACTCCCAAACCAATACCACCATACTGAATTTCCCTGTGTTCAAGTCAAGGCTGCCACTCTCCCTTGTCGAATGTCCCTTACTCCTAGTTTTATTCCCTGTCTTGATCCTAGCAGCTTGCAGTCTGGCCAAAGGGATCACTTTTAAATGCAAGTCTTATTGTACAAATCTTACTGGAATCACCAACCTTTATCTTGAGTCAATCTACCTTTTAAAAACCAACCAACTACTATCCTTAGGATAAATCCACACTACTTTTTGTTCCTTACAAGCTTTTACTATCATGTCCCTCTAAAATTTCCCAATCTTATTTTCCCCACTTCTCCTGTTTCGTGCAATATAATGACTTGCTCACATGAATCCCTTGAGGAAATGAAGTCTTGAATGTATTAATCATGCATAAGTACTAAATGTTGCCAAGAAAGAATGTCACTACAATGTTTGTGCCTTAGAATATTAGTTATGAGCTAGGATTTTTTAAAAATATCTTAAAGTACCTGTTTCAGATTAGATATACAGTGTGAGTGGTTTATGCAGCTGATTTCAGGTTGCAGTTAAATATTTTTCTTTGAGTTCAGATCCTGCCATTAGAGTAGGTTGGGATATAAACTCCAATCCTCTGGAATCTGATATCCAAGTATCTCTGAAGGATTTGGACAATAAACTGAGGGACCAACAATCTGTAGCCCTTGTTACATTTTAGGGAAAGCTGGAGTCATTATCAGACTTCATAAAATAAAAGCAAGAAGAGCACTTGATTTTCCCATTAGCTTAACTGGACCTACACTTGCCAAGCAGCTCTACAGGCAATTGCCTAAAAGTTCTGTTCTTTTTCAAGAGTGTCAAATTGCCTCCAGTGGGCTCAGGTGGATCTGGTAATCGACTGAAAGTAACACAGGCAAATGTGACTTCTAAAAGATCACTGAGCGTTTGCTGAGAATCATGACCAGGAAATGGAATATGAAGTAATTACTACGAACAGAAACCACTGGCCCAGAGGTCTGCTTCATGATGCCTCTGGGAACTGTCACCAGGCAACTCTGAAGGGATCCAGGCTGGGAGAAAGCAGAGTGAGTATCAGACTGAGTGAGACTCCCTTGACAAACAGTACTCGTTTCTTTCAACTCTCCATTTCTCTTGGGGAAATAAAAGCGTGAATCCTTATTGTAGCCTTGCATCTGGTGAGAGTAGAAACTGCAGGTGTTTTATTACCCTCCTTATTGATTAGAGAACAACCAGAGCCTGATGACATCGCCAGTTGTTATGGTTTAGGCCTAGAATGTCCCCACCGAGACTCATGTACTCAGGGGTGGAACTTTGGAAGACAATTCAATCTTGGAGGTTCTGTACTCATCCAAGGATAAATTCATTGAAGAGTTCAGAGCTCAGTGTGCTATTAGGAGCTTGGTTCTGGTCAGAAAAGGCAGGTTACTGGGAATATGACATGGAAGGGTATATCTTTCTCCCTGACCCTCCTTCAATCTCTGCTTCCTGACTGTCACAATGTAGGCAGCTTACCTCTGCTGGACCTTCCATCATGCTTTTCTTGCCCTGAAGCAAGATGATACTGGACCACAAACCTGAGAAAAACACATCTCTCTTCCTGTAACAGTGATGGTTAACTTTTTTTTTTTTTTTGGTTTTTTGTTTTTGAGACAGGGTCTCGCTTTGTAGTTCAGGCTGGCCCTGAGCTCAGCCTCAAACTCACATCACAGCAATCCTCCTGCCTCTGCCTCCCGAGTGCTGGGATCACAGGCGTGAGCCACCACGCCCGGCACTGTGGTGTGTGGTACTGGTTGCTGCTGGGCGTGAGTCTCCACGCCCAGTATGGTATGTGGTTACCGGGGGTCGAACCCGGGTCCTTGCGCTTGCAAGACAGGCGTCGGAACCACTGAGCTAACTCCCCGGCCCGTGATGGTTAACTTTTAAGAGCATTCAGAAGTAATAGAACACCTGGCTCTGGCACATGCACCAAAAGGTTCGACCCCCCCCCACACACACACTGTCCTACAGTTGTTGAGTGTTGGATATCTTGTCGCAGTGATGAGGAAAGTAACTAAGACACCAACTGAGTGCAAGTCCAAGATAATGACGCTGGAGAGTTCACATTACCTCAATGTTAATCATTTGGCAGGTATAAACCAAAAGGAGAAGGCTGCACTGGGAAACTGGCTTGGATCTGATGTACACAGAGAGTATTATCAAGTTTTGGGCAAATTAGGTGAAATAAGAGCATATACAGTTCCAAATGTGATGGTGAAAAAAATGCTATTTAATAGCTTAAATCAACAAATGCACTATTCCTCACATATGCTGGGTGTCCAGCTGGAGTTGGCAGAGACGCTTGGAGTCGTAGCCAATTAATAGCAAAAACTCCAAAAGTGGTTTCTAAAAGATTCCTCACTAGCAGTTATAGAAAGAATTTTTATAGAAAGAGTATGTCCATGTTACTCACTTCCTCACTGGCCAAAAGTAGCCACAGTTGATTCCCTCGCACACAGCTCCCAACAATCTGAATCCAAACAACACCAAGTAGTGAAATCCTACAGTCTGACCTAAACACAGAGAGCCTCAGTGTGGGGATACAGCCCCATAATAAATAAGTTCAAAGTCTGTATTGTATTATATGACCTATAGCACATATATTCTTGATGTTCTAAAACAGCACTTCTTAACCATGAGAAAAATTGAAACTCCAAGAATATATGGAGAATCCAGAAGTTAAATACTGTCATGCTAAGTGACCACTTAAAGTACCTGTAAGTTCAAATATGGATTTCTAAACTGCTTGGCAGATCTTCCAAAATATTTTTATGTATTTTTTTAATATAGAATATCAAAATAAGAAGTCTATACTTTCTACATGGAAGACTCCCATAATTCTTGTTTGAGAAACAGCTCTCTTGTTATAGAAAAATTGCTACTATTTATTAGATGTTTGCCACATTCCCAACACTGCTCCTAGTGCTCCTCATGCAATAAATCTTTGAATTTACCTATGTCAGGTGTTTTATGTCTCACATTTTCCTTTCAAGGGAACTCAGGCACAGAGAAATTTTTCATAAGCTAGTATGTTGAAATCGTTCCTTGGAAGTCCAGGTGCAGAGCACTTCGTCTTCTATACTATGTCTTTCTTTCTTTCTTTCTTTCTTTCTTTCTTTATTTACTTTTGAGAAGGGGTCTTGCTTTTATAGTTCAGGCTGGCCCTGAGCTCAGCCTTAAGCTCATAGCAATCCTCCTACCTCTGCCTTCCAAATGCTGGTATTACAGGCATGAGCCACCATGCCCAGCACTGTGATATGTGGTACTGATTGCTGGTGGGCATGAGTCTCCACACCTAGTATTGTTGTATGTGGTTACCAGGGATTGGACCTGTGCCCTTGCGCTTGCAAGGCAGGCACCGGAACCACTGAGCTAAATCCCCGGCCCACTATACTACTTCTTTATGGATTTCAAAAAATAGTTTTAAATTTTCCAACTAAAATAATTATTAAAACAGTCTAATAAGGCTCTGAACTATTTTAAATATACAGACAGGCTATAGATTTACAAACATTTTTTCATTTATATATGTAATAGATATATTTCCCTATAATCTGTAACAGTGCTCCCGACAGACAAGAGGGAAAACTTCAAAACTTTTCATCAAAGTGAGATAAGTATACCATTATCTGTAGATCAAATAGAAGCTATGGTACCACACATCTATAATCGCAGCATTCTGGGAGGCTGAGGCAGGAGGACTGCAAGATGAAGCCCAGCCTGGGCAAGTCCCTCTCTCAAAATTAAAATAAATAAAAAGGGTTGAGAATGCAAATTACTGCAGAATCCCTGGGTTCAATCCCCAGAACTACATAAAACAAAAACAAAATAATTAAAAAATACTGAATGATTACAAGATTCATGTAAATTCAGTCTACTTCTGGTTTATTATGAACATTCCTTTTCCCACCCTTCTCTACTACTGTTTCTTCATAGGCATTTGTCTTAAGAAATGGTAGGAATTCCATAAATATTTGTTAACATTAATAAATTATCAGAAATTTCATGGCCAGTAGATGCCAAATGCAGTACTATGTGCTTTATGGATTTTCTCATTTAATTCAAAACAAATTGTACAGAGAGACAGCTTAGATTTAAAGTTCAGTCAGCTAGAAATGTCAGTGCCAGAATTTGATTTCAAGTCCTTATGATTTTGTATTCAGTTATCTCCTTTGACTCAAAAGCACTGCCCTTCCATGTAGGCTACAGGAATAGAGACAAAGTTCAGTGGAAAATGGTTGTCTTCCAAGCTTGTGCATAAAGATGAACAAATCAAATATAAAAAGAAACATTTCTGGTGGCTCTCACCATTTTTGTCTAAAGCAAGGACAAGAGGATATGCTGCAAAGCCAGATGACTAGATATTTATCAGTCAGAAATGTCTCAAAAAATACAGCTTGATTAGTGAATTGCAGTATGTTCAGTAATTAATTAAGAGTTTGATTTGTAAAAACAAAGCATGATGGCTCCTACACACACCATGTGTCCCCTGAGCAAATGAAGATAGAGCTTAATGCGGAGGCTCCCAGTTCAGCTAAGCAGTCACAGATGTGACTCAAATTAGATGGATGAACTCTGAATAACAATAACACCATCCAAATTAGCAAATAGTATCTAAAATATCTCCCAGAAAACCTGGGGACCCAGTCTAAGTCCAGGTTTGTGAGCTTTATATTCTGCTAAAATTGGTCTGGGGATGTGCTTGGGCCAGTGCCACATATTATGAGAACTCTTGCAGAAATGTGCAAAGAATTCTAGTCACCTAGCAGAACATCATTCAGAGAGCTCTAATGGCAAACTTATTGTTCAAATGTGGGAAACTGCCCATCTCATTCCAGGGAAAATCGTGTGTGTGTGTGTGTGTGTGTGTGTGTGTGTGTGTGTGTGTGTGTGTGTGTGTAAAATGGAAATGCAATGGCATACAAGCAGTATTTTTAAAAAGAAAAATAAACCTCCTATTAAAAGAAGTCAACCCTGCAGAAAACAGAATTTTTTTTTTTTTTTTTTTTGGAGACAGGGTCTCGCTTTTTATTTCAGGCTGGTCCTGAGCTCAGCCTCAAACTCACATCACAGCAATCCTCCTGCCTCTGCCTCCCGAGTACTGGGATGACAGGCGTGAGCCACCACGCCTGGCACTGTGGAATGTGGCATACCGATTGCTGATGGGCATGAGTTTCCACACCCAATATTGTATGTGACAACCCGATGGAACCTGGGACCTTGTGCTTGCAAGGCAGGCGCTGGAACCGCTAAGCTAAATCCCTGGTCTGGAAAGCAGATTTTGAAAGGAGTAATATTTTGTCATAAGTTTTGTTGCAAGCCTATCTGACTTTGTAAAAGAATACAAAGATTTAATTTGATACAGAAGTTTACCTTTCAGAAATGATTAGAAAAACACTTACAAAATAAAATGAGACAGTTATTAACAAAAAATTTTAAGATTATGTCCGCACAACCAAAGATGAACTGTCGTTTAGGAAATTTATGCAAAGAACACAACTAAAATTATAATGTATCTGGATTAGAATAAGACATACTTTCTAAGCCATGTTAGACAACCAGTATACATGTCAGACAACACATAACTGGCACGGTGGTCATTTCATTTTCATTGTAGAAACAGTTCACCCATATCATTTTGTTCCACAGTGTAATGACATGTAATAAAGGAGGAAAGGGAAGAAACATTCTCTCCCAAATCATCACTGTTCCTACTACATATCGCTTGTGTTACTTCACTCTCAGCAAATGCCTTGTCAATCCTCTGTTTTGGCCATTTATCCATTCTTTACCCTCCACCTCGCCCAAACTTGCCTCAACAACTCTTTTGTTTAGAGACAGGGTCTGACTCTGTAGTTCAGGCTGGTCCTGAACTCAGCCTTGAATTCAGCAATCCTCCTGCCTCTGCCTCCCAAGTGCTGGGGTTAAAGGTATGAATCACCATGCCTGGCACTGTGGTATGTGGTGCTGATTGCTGGTGGCCTGAGTCACCATGCACAGCATTGTTGTATGTGGTTACCAGGGATTGAACCTGAGCCCTTGTACTTGCAAGCCAGGCACCGGAACCACTGAGCTAAATCCCCAGGCCCAAGAATATATGGTTTTGAACACTTTGACTATTCACTACTGACAGGGTATGGCTGGCCCACTTGCACAAGTTACCACGCAGACTGCTTTTGCTTCTTGATGTTTGCACTGTGTTCTTCCGTAATTATGTGGCCTCAGCTGACTTCTTATAAGCTTTTATCATCTACATAAATTTTGATAGACACGTCAACTGAGAAATACTCAGTTGAAGCCAATATGAGCAATGTAAAGAAAAAGAAGTTCATAGACTTCTGGAATTTGCAAATAATGTTTTTGCTCAACTGTGTCTTTCAATTTTTCAGCAGTATGAAGCACTTTTGAAAATTGAAGACAACAGTCCATCAGAGAGTTGCATTCCATTCTCTGAAGTTGAAAAGAAAACCCACAATTCCAGTTGCAGGCAAAAATGCTTATTTTAGTATTTTCTGTAATCTCCTGCTTAGAAAAAGAGAGGCATGCCTCTTGTGACACTTAGTGTTGTCATTTCACAGCTTCCAAATTTCTGATTCAGTCTTATTGATTTAAGACTATAGTACCCAAGTTTAAGTAAATGACACATAATCTGGAAGTACTTTCAGAAGATATCAACTGTCAAGTTACCTGGCCAAATCACTTTTGCTTTGTTTCACAATACAGATCTCACAATTAGCTGATGCTCTGTTTTCTGAATCAAGTTTCACCCTTGATGGGAGAGACAGTCTTAGTCATCTCCACATTATCTTACTTGGGTTAACTTTTTTAATTGACAAGCCTTGATATGGTTGTACATGTGCTCAGTTCTAACTTGTTTTTAATGACAAGGATGAGCTGATGGCATATGTGTGTGTTCTCCATTAAGCCAGGGAAATTAAGGGAGAATCTTATCCTCAGTCCTTAGTCATTTAAAAATTAAGCTTCCTTATTTTCCTGCCCCAGATGAATTCGGCATTGTTTTAATGAATTCATTCACAGTGTGAGGGCACAGAGCAGAGAAGAGACCTCAAGCAGTTTCACATTACAGACACTGACATGGCTTGCTAGGGATCTTCAAAGGCATTTGTACTTTATTGCTTCATCATTTTTTGAGAAAATTATTTTTAGGCTGTCACACGACACCCCCTTCTCTTTTTAAAGAACACCAAAACAGAAAAATTAAAAAGCAGGAAGAAGAAAGAGCAGAATTAGAGGAATGAAAGGCAGAGGAAATGATCTGAACTGTCTGTGTTGCTTAGAAAGAATAAATAATGTGTAACTGATGTGGATTGCTGAAAAATAGATTTGACTCATTTGTAAAATGAGAGAAATTAGTCAAATGAAGCAACTGAATTATGAGAAATTTTCAGAAATTTTAAATACCAGACACCTATTTTTTAAAAATTCTTTATATGGAAGCTCAATAAACAAAAGAGAGACTGGACTAGCTGAAATATTCCTCATTATCTAGCTTTTGGTAGGTTCCAGGGCACCTCTGTGACCCCCTTAGGCTAGACACTGTACTAGATGATCCCTGGCCTGCATCTCTATGTCAGATAGCCTAGGAACTGATTTAGGTCAACAAAAATGCAACTGGGCGCCTCTAGTACAACTGGAGATACAAAGATAAATGCAGTATAGTTCCTGTCTAAAAAGCTCACACGATTCTGTGTTGTGAACACAGTGGCCCATTGTACATTCATCCTATTTCCTTGTCAAAGCCAAAAATAATCCAACAGTCTCTCTGTCCCTGAGAATAACAGAGGCCTCAGTGCCCAGTTACTACTGGTTGCTACCACTCAATAAATCCTTACTGATTAAATTTATTGAATGAATGAGAGCATTGGAGTTGAGTAAATGAGTAATTTAGTAAAATAATGGATAATACACTAAGAGTGGAAATAAAGTCCTAGGGAAATATTGTATTTAATACAATAGTTTAAAATAAATATCATTCCTATGAACCATTAAAGCAAGTTTCTATACAGTTTAAAAAAAAAAAAAAAAAAACGAATGAATGCCCTTCCTTGTCAGTTCCCCTATAACAAGCAGTGATCATATACTTCAAAGGAAACTCTACCTTTTACTTAACTATGGAATAGTACTCCATGAGAGGAAATTCCTTATTCTAACTGATGATTAGCATATGGTTTGAAAAACAGGGAAAGGACTCTTAATGATTCTTAAATGTTAACTGTTTTTAATATCTTGCTTAGGCCTTTTAAAAGCCTCCCAACTTCACTTAATACCCTCTAACAAGAAATTAGCTAATGTTGACAAAAAAAATAAGCAAACGTCCTGCATATTTTAAATTGAGAGCTTAAGTACTCCTTATTCTTTCTTTTCTGTAATTAGGCATTTGCATTGCCTTTTTTCCACTGGAATAGTTTCACATAACAACCTGTTCCAGCACCTAGGATTTGCACTGTGGACCAAAAACCGGCTTAACAATCAATGTCACAGGACATCCCCACCCCGGAAAGTATATCAGACCACTAAATGGTATGTTGATGAAATCTTCAAAATATCACTATTTATATTATTTATGTTGACCAACTGCTCCCTCATCTAGATAAAAATAATCTCTTTGCCAAATATTAATCATTTCTTGTTCTTTTAGGGTAAAAGACTCATTTTTAAAATTTTTACTTTAGAAAGTAAAAATATAAATGACTTAAATGAAACTAGATAGAAACTTGCATCTAGAGCAGGAACGAATTTTTACAAATGGCTCTTTAATACAACTGAATATCCTTTGGGTACAAAGAGCATTAAAAAATGACCATGACAGAAAGGAAAAAAAAATCACGTTTGCAGCTGTAGCCAATAAAATAAGGCAGTGTTAACTCAAATATTAAGTCATTCTTGTTCAGATAAATCAGTCTGGAATTTACTTAGATGACAAAAAAAAAAAAAAAAAGGCTGAGGATTTAGCTCAGTGGTTCTGGCATCTGCCTTGCAAATGCAAGGCGTCCCTAGTTCAATCCCTGGTTACCACATACAACATGCCAGGCGTGGTGGCTCACACCTGTAATCCCAACACTCAGGAGGCAGAGGCAGGAGGATTGCTGTGAGTCCCAGGCTCACCTGAGCTACATAGTGAGCTCAGAGCCAGCCTGAACTACAGAGCGAGACCCTGACTCAAAAAAAACATTACTAGAGAATGGGTTACCTCTGCACTGGATGAAATACAATAGCGATTTAAAATGATCTTCCTAAAAACCATCTGGAGAAAATCTTATTGCTAAAAGAGGATATTTCTACAAAGCCATTTTGATGTAGATAGGTAAAATAGCATATCTTTTTTTTTTTTTTTTTGATTTTTTAAGACACGGTCTTGCTTTGTAGTTTAAGCTGGTCCTGAGCTCACTGCATAGCCCAGGCGATCCTCTAACAGCAATCTTCCTGCCTCTGCCACTGAGTGCTGAGATTACATCACTCCCAGCATGCCCAGCATTTTGGTTCGTGGTTCCATTGATTGATCTCAGGACCTTGAGCTAATGAGGCAAGCCCCAGAACCACTGAGCTAAATCCCCAATCCAAAACACCATATTTTAAATAATTCATTTTCTAAAATCTCCCACTGTTGTTTAAAGAAAACACCAGCGATCCAGGTTCATTCTAAATATTTACTCTGATTTTAAAAATTTGGGAATTTCCATCCATCCACCCACCCATCCATCCTTCTATCCATCCACTCACCCATCCACCCACCCACCCATCCATCCATCCGTCCACCCACCCATTCATCCATCTATTGATTTATTTTGGAGACAGGATCTTGCTTTGTAGTCTAGTCTGGCCCTGAGCTCACTATGTAGCCCAGGTGAGCCTGGAACTCACAGCAATCCTCCTGCCTCTGCCTCCTGAGTGCTGGGATTACAGGTATGAGCCACCACATCCAGCATTGTGGTATGTAGTACTGAAGGCTGGTGTGCATGAGTCACCACACCCAGCACTGTTGTATGTGGTTATCAGGAATCAAACGAGGGACCTTGCACTTGCAAGGCAGACGCCGGAACCACTAAGCTAAATCTCCAGCCCTACTTCATTTAATCTTATAGGTATTCAAGTACAATTACAGCAAGAGAAATAAATATATGTAACAGTCTTCTAGAGCAGTGTTGTTGAAAACAGTTTGTAAATATTTTCTCCATTCTCTAGACTGTCCTTGTCTTCTTAGTGTCTTTTGAAGCACAGGAGTGTTTTACTCTGATGAAGTCCTATTTATCTTTTTCTTTCATTCCTTGTGATTATATCATCTAATTCAAGGTCATGCAGATTTATGTCTATGCTTTCTCCTAAGAGTTTCATCCTTTTAGCTCCTAAATTTTGGTCTTTGATCCATTTTGAATTCATATTTACATTTGATCTAAGGTATTTTTGAAGCATTTCTGAGTAAGCAATATCACTATACATGCTTTGAATATTCTTCATCTTAAATACCCCGACTTCTCTCACAAAGTTACAAAGGTTGTATTACTTTACTTTCAGTTCACTTGTATTTCAGTTTACTTCTATTATCCATAAAGATAGACAAAACAAGTGTTGGCAAGAATTCATAGAAGCTGTAATTCTCATAACTTGCTGATGGAAATGTAAAATGGCATAATCTCTTTGAGAAATAGTTTGGCAATTCATCAAAAAGTTAAACTCTTGGGCCGGGGAGTTAGCTCAGTGGTTCCGGCGCCTGTCCTGCAAGTGCAAGGGCCCAGGTTCGATTCCCCAGTAACCACATACCATACTGGGCGTGGAGACTCACCCCAGCAGCAACCAGTACCACATACCTCAGTGCCGGGCATGGTGGCTCATGCCTGTAATCCCAGCACTCGGGAGGCAGAGGCAGGAGGATTGCTGTGATGTGAGTTGGAGGCTGAGTTCAGGGCCAGCCTGAACTACAAAGTGAGACCCTGTCTCAAAAAAACCTAAAAAAAGGGCTGGGGATTTAGCTCAGTGGTTCCGGCGCCTGTCTTGCAAGCGCAAGGGCCTGGGTTCGATTCCCTGGTAACCACATACAATACTGGGCCTGGAGACTCATGCCCAGCAGCAACCAGTACCACATACCACAGTGCCGGGCGTGGTGGCTCACACCTGTAATACCAGCACTCGGGAGGCAGAGACAGGAGGATTGCTATGAAGTGAGTTTGAGGCTGAGCTTAGGGCCAGCCTGAACCACAAAGTGAGACACTGTCTCAAAAAACAAAACAAAAAAAAAAAAAAACGTTAAACTCTTACCAAGTAACTCATCAACCTGACCGCTGTCTATCTAAGTGAAATGACAACATTTCCACACAGAAATGTACATCTGAATGTTTATATAGCAAAATTATTCATAAATAAACAAAAGCAGAAACAACCCAAATGTCTCTACATTGATGACTGAATAAAAATTACTATTTATCTATATAGTGGACTAGCCACAAGATGGAGTGAATTAGTAACACAGATGAATTTTGAAACATCATGCTAATTCAAAGGACACACCTTGTATGATTCTATCTGAAAGGTCAATAAGCAAAGAAAGAAAGTAGACTAGTAGTTTCTGGAAGCTGAAAGAGGAAGAGAAAATAAAAAGTAACTGCTAATAGATATTGGGCTTCCTTTTAGGATGATGAAAATTGTAATTAGACAGTAACATGTAAATATACTAAAAACAATTTAAGTGTCCACTTTAAAAAGTTGAGTTTTATGATATACTAATTCTCCCTCCCCCTAACTTTTTAATGGTGCTGGGGATTGAACCCAGGATTTTGCACGTTAACTAGATTTCAATTTGTTCAATTTCTAGAGTGCTTTATGACCTTTCTCTTAAATGAAAACTGAAAATAATTTTTTGATTTATCAGCCAGATGTTGCTTAATTCCTACTCCACTGTTCATACTATCTCTAATCTGCAGTCTTTTATTCAATCACTGGCATCTTATTTTTCAACAGTAAAACATTATGATAAAAAGAGGTGCCGGATGGGGAAAGGATTTCTGTTCTGGCTGACCTGGTAAGTCTAAAACAACAGCAAAGATCTACTTTAATGACTTAATTTTTATCTTGTTGATAAACCTCTGTCAAAATAACTTCTTTAAAAATCCCAACCACTAGCCCACCATGGACCTCTAGCTTCTTTAAAAATGCCCCGTAATGAAAGTTGTTTTCCTAGTCATGGGACCAGATCTACTCTCGTCATGAGAAACTCTGGACAAAAACTATAAAACAACTGCGTACAGACACTAGACAGCAGGCAGGCAAGGACTGTGATCCTAAACAGGAGGGAAACAAACAAGATGAGCCCGATGATTGTCTTGGCTTTCTGCCTAGAGATACTTTCTGGACAGTGATGTGGACAAAGGAAACCCAACAGAGCACAATGGTCTTGCTGAGCCGAGAAAGCAGACACTGGAGTTCAAGAGGCCAGGCCACTGATACTTGTGAATCAGAAAACCAGAGAGTAGAGGAGAGTAGGAAGAGATACAGTTCCCAAAATTTGCAGGGCATCTTGTAGTCCTTTGCTGAATAGCTATGGATATATAGAGTAAAATATATAGGACTGAAAGAGCAAATAAACAGGGCCTAAAAACTGAAGATTCAGAGCTTTTAAAAGGGTTGAAAGTCAGGTCTTTTACAGTCCTCAGAAGGCTCATGGCTTATTATTGCATGTATGACCCGCCTAGAGAAAGGGCAGCTCTTACACAACGTAGAGAAAACTGAATCTTGAAGAGACCAAATTGATCAGCAAGAAACTTAGTTGCCTCACAGAAACAAAGTCCAACAGTTTTAAAGGAAGAAGTAAAATCCAAGAAACAACAATATAAAGTTAAAAATAGCCATCACCCAACAGAAAAGTTCTAGCCATCTGAAGAAACAGGAAAATATGATCCATAACCAGAAAGACATTACCCAATGCAAACATTCCCACAACCGGCCAACAGGATGGACTATCCCAAAAGAGACATCTAAAAAGTTATTCAAAGGAAAACATAAATATAGAAAAGAACTGAAGTAGGTGATAAATAGGGAAAAGGCTAGAGAAAGGAGGGAAGATCCACTCACCCTAAAGTCTGTTTTCTGACACATTAGGGAACAAAGGAAACAGCTTCAGAAAAAGGTAGGGCCTCAAAAAAGAAAGGAAACAAATTTTATGTATATAGGGGGGCGGTAGGGTGGGTAGGGCTATGGAAAAAAATGAGAATTAAATTGTGTCTTATACTGGTACAAATCCCCATTATGGAGTGCAGTCATGATGTGTATATGTAATGTAGCAATAAAGATTTTTTAAAAAAAGAAAAAGAAAAAGAAAAAAGGTAGGGCCTATCCTACATCTGCTTTCGGGGACTAAATCAATCCTCTGAGTTAAACGTTAGCCGAGGACAAAGATGCCCAAGTTTAAACACAATAGACATAGAAAAAAATAACCAGTTAGCTTATCCATGTAGTCTCTGGGTATGCAGTGCTCTGCGACCCTTGGCTAACCCCAACTCTATGTCTCTATATGTCACTACGTAGATTTGGCCCATCTATGGGGTTTGGATGCCATGACAATTCCTGTAAGGGCCATGAAAGGTCAAAAACTCTATGGGGGGGGCAGGGGAGGACTAAGTCAAGCCACTCATTTGCAGTATCCCAGACCAAACTTTCAATCCCACCTCAAACTCTGAGGCTAAAAACCCACACCGAATCCCTCAGACTATAAGTTCTTCTCACTAGCCCTTCCCATTCTGGGGTATATTTAGGGTTTTTTTTCTTTCTTTCTTTCAAATAAATCATTGATCTTGTTGCAGCTCTTGGCATTAAAAACCTGGACAAGACCCCAATGTGGGAAAAGAATCAAATAAAACAGAAAGATAAAAAATATGATCTACAAAATGAAGTTTGCAGGTAAAATTTAACAGGAGATTAAACACTACAAAATAAGAAATCAGTAAGCTTGAGGACACATCGACAGAAATGTTTTAAAATGAAACATAAAGAGAGAAAACTGCAAAAAATAGATGAACAGAGCCTCAGGGACTTGGGGGACATGATTTACCATATGCAACTGAAATCTCAGAGAAAATGTATGTCTAGCAGTGGAAGGCAGAAAAATAGAGAAGAAAAAAAGTCCTAAAATTTTTCCAGTTTAATGAAAACTATGACCCTACAGATTTGGGAAGTTCAAAAAAGCCCTGGGCATTATATATACCCAAGAAATTACACTATGGCACATCAAAATCAAATTACTGAAATTTAGGAATAAAAAGTGAATGTTTAAAGCAGGTAAAGAATAAGACTCACTGCTTGTGTTCTGACCTAAAGGGATTCTGAATGAATGAATAAAAAGATGGTGGACCATGGATTTCTTGGCTAAACTCTTCAAGACAGAAGACAATGAAAAAAATATCTTTAAAGCACCGAAGGGAAAATAACAACACTAACAAAGACTTTCTTCCCACAATTCTACTCCCACAGAAAATATTTTTCAAAAAATGAAGGCAAAACAATAACATTTTCAGAAAAGCAAAACTTGAGAGAATTCATCATCATAGACTTTCCCTGCTAGAAATGTTGAAGGTTGTTCTTTAAGTGGAAGGAAAATGATACCACATGGAACCTATCTATGCAGAGTAAACAATGCTATAAGTAATAAAAATCCTTTAAAATTTTTTTCTAGTAATACCTGTGTCTCATATCTCAACTGCAGCAAAGGTTTCATGAATGTAAACATTTGGTAAAACTCATCACACTATAGCTAGAAATAGCATATGCTTGCAATCCTAGCATACCAGGAGGCTGAGGCAGGAGGATCACAAGTTGGAACCCAGTTTGGGCAACTCAGCAACTTAACAAAACTGTGTCTCAAAATTTAAAAAGGGCTGCAGCTATAGCCCAATGGGAAGGCTGTGGGTTCGATCCACAGAACTGGGAAAAAATAAAATAAAAACTACAAAACATCATCAAACTAAAATGGTCTTTAAATATGTGCATTCTCTTGCATATAAATACTTTTATAAAGGCTTCTAGTACTTCTAGTACTGCTATTCCTTGAGGTGTGCTTTTCTAAGACAATGCTGAATCAATAATCTGAATATTATTCTTCTATTCCCAATCAAATAAGCACTAGCAGAGAAAACAAAAAAGTCAGATTCAAGCCACTACAGGTACATATTCTTCCTGGCCTCATCTGGTTCCTCAGTGACTTGTATGCGTTCTTTATATGTGTTTATTTATGACCTCTTCCCTTCATTTCAATCTTTTTTGTTTTGATTATTTGGGATGATCTTTGTGAGGATTGTCCCATTCTTAAAACACTACCTCACTCCTGATTTATAAAACTGAAATAATCTGACATAAATCCTTCCAATTGTCGCTCAGATATAAACTTATCGACACATTCATAATCCTTATCCTTTTTCTCATCTTTCAGGAGATGAGATGCTCCTATGGTTCAAGCTCCATCTTTTCATCTCTCTCTTTGATCCTGGCCTTCTGTACCTCCAGAGGCCATCCATCAATTCTTTCACCCTCTCATCTTTAGTCTCTCTCACAATCTGCTCCTACATTCAGCTGGCCAATGTATTCAAATATCTTCCTTCCTAAGAAATAAAATCAGAGACCTCTTTTTTTCAGCTATCATACCAGTCTCTTCCAAACTTCACAAAACTAAAAGGAGCCTAATTCCCTTGCTTCCCTATCCATGTTCTCCTCTTATCTCTGGATCCTCTCATTCACCACCTCACCAAGATCAGTACCATCCTTCCTGCCAAATCTGTTGGCCATTCCCCGTGTTTTGTCAACGTTTCTTCTGTCTGACATCATTGCTTTTTCTCCCATCCCCATTGGCAAGTGAAGGAGTGACCACGGACAGGTTCTCCAGAAGGACCGTGTCAAGTGAAAAAAGAAAACCAGAGTGGGAGGATTGGAAATATGAACATTTAAAAAACAGTTGAGACCGGCTGAAGAAACGATGATGAGAAATGTAGAGAGAGTAGTCAACAGACAAGAGGAAAATCTAGAACAAAAAGTTCTAGACATAATTCCCTTAAGACAACACGCTGAGTAAAGATCTGGCAGTAGGAGCCTGTGTCATGCCTCACTCAGTAATTTCTCTGGCCTGCCAGTTCTCACCCTCTGAATGATCAAGTTGGGCAAGAAGATGTCTAAAGTTCCTGACCTTTTAAATATTGGTATCTTTCACTGTGTCAGAGTAAACAGCTCATTTGACACTTATTCTATAACGACTATTGAATTTCTGCTTCCTATGACCTCTCAAACATACCATCATAAAATCCAGTGAGGTAGGAGGATTACAAATTCAAGCCCAGGGCTGGGGAGTTAGCTCAGTGGTTCCGGCGCCTTGTCTTGCAAGCGCAAGGGCCGGGGTTCGATACCCAGGTAACCACATAACAATACTGGGCATGGAGACTCACACCCAGCAGCAACCAGTACCATATACCACAGTGCCAGGTGTGGTGGCTCACGCCTGTAATCCCAGCACTCGGGAGGCAGAGGCAGGAGGATTGCTGTGATGGGAGTTTGAGGCTGAGCTCAGGGCCAGCATGAACTACAAAGCAAGACCCTGTCTCAAAAAACCTAAAAAAAAAAAAAAAAAAAACAAGTTCAAGCCCAGCTTGGCCAAAATATCAACTTAATAAGACCCTCTCAGAACTTTAAAAAAAAATTTTTAAGAGCTAGGAATATAGTTTAGTGTGAAGTCCCTGGGGTTCCATTCCCAGGATCAGGGGAAAAAAATCTAGTAGTGACAGAAAGTGTCACATCACCTCACCTCCCAAACTCAAATACCCCAGCCATCTGGATATTCTGAGCCACAGAAATTCTTGTTGCTTTGAGCTGCTAACATCTAAAAGTTGTACTGTTTTATCCCAGTCTCTTTTTATTAAATGCACAAGTCAAAGAGATCATATTAGGAATGGATTTGTTCTCTGTATGTATGACTTCAAAAAATACCTTGAAATGCTATTAGTATTATGAAAAAAAAAAAAGTATAGTGTATGCTTAAAATTAGGAACTCCAGAACTGGGTACTTCACTTTTTCATCCTTTTTTCCTCTTCCTTTTTCCTGAAAGACTTGATCCAAGACTTAAAAATGGAAACATCACATCTGGGAAAAAGAAAGTAGTAGTATTGATGAATCCCTTTTATGTAATATTCTATTCCTCTGTAGTCAAAAAATAACTAAAAGTGGTATTCTTTCGGCATTTGGAGTGAAATCAGTTCTTAACATTTTTTTAAGTGAACTTATATCTTTGATACCACAGAACAAATGAGAAGTATAAAAACAGTACTGCCTGTATCAACTCCCACTACAGTTTTTGTCTTGAAACACTTTTTAAAAGTCCAATATAAACGGCCTGACAATGGCATTCACAGCTGTGGGAAGGTGATGGGAAGCGGCCTTCTGCTGCCAAGTTTCCTTTGAGTAGTGCCGTAGTCGCCCTCTCTGACTCCGCGGCTACACCCAAGGCAGCACAGATAGTCCGCAGGAATTGAAAATTCTTTCTGTACTGCAAATTCATAGTGACAGCCAAGGAAAACAGAAATCACCGTGACTTGACGAGAAGAAGGAGATGGCTGCCAACTAGAAGATGGCAGTGGGAAGATAAACTTTTTCAAAAGAAATAGATCTCACTTGTCAAGAAGGCACATACCTGTATAAAGATTACTGAAGCAAAGCATAGAAATACAGCTACCATTTGGCTGACGGGAAAAGCCAACAGAACAATTGTTATCATCATGGAAGTAACCTTTATAAAGCTAAATGATCAGATTAGAGAGGTCCAGTAGAGTCTTCCAAACACAAGTAATCATACTGGAAGAGAAACAGAACCCAGAAGAAGCAGAGGTCAGAAGAAGGCTGCTCAAAGTTTCATTCCACTAAAAGCATGTATCGGGTAAATTCTTGACTTGCTTTGCTAATAGCTCCATCTCTCAGATGGCTGAGGAAGCCATAAGGGGGACTGCAACTCAACATAATTATGCAGGGAAAAACTACACGGTGATGTGTTAGGGACCGGAAAATTCTGAGAGGGTTACCCCTGTATTCTGGAGATCTGTAAGACTCGGGGGCACAAAGTCTAAGAAAAGTCAGAAAGATACCCTGGTCTTCAGGAAACAGATTTCAGAGAAACCAGAAAGAAATTATTCAGATTTTTTTAGAGGAATGTAGCTCAAGAGGGAAGGGGTGGAAGAAAGTTTAAGTATGTGTCAGTAATTCCTAATGTAAGACAGAATTTCTTTTGAAACCTAGGGCTTTTAAAAGAACCAAAAACAGAATCTGTTTATTAGATAGGGAGTTCTCTGTCACTGGCAACATTAATTCCGTACTGTTGTATCTGGGGAATGGAACCAAAGGCTTTGTGTATCAAGGAGAATTTAGACTACATCTGTTTTTAACTTACTACATATACTGGGTCCTTCCTTTGTCCTATAAAATGGGCCATCCTCTACCCTATAAATCAAGACCAAAATGGGACTTTCTATAGATTCCACAAATTCCATAGATTTCTACTCCCCAAAACATAAATATCCCCCGTTCCACACTATGTTGAACCCGTGAGGGCCTGTATTCTATTTCCTTTGTCTGTATACTTTAAATTCTGCCTTAGTAAAGCTCTGTATGGCTCATACTTTATACTGAGAAGACTTTTTCTGTTATAGAAATCAGTGCATGGGTGAACCTACACTCCTATCTCTACTTTAAGGACTTCCTTGGACCCTGCCTGGGATTTCTCTTCTATTTTTATGAATGATAGAGGAAATGATTCAACCATATACTCAAAGGATAAATGTCACCCATGTCTTTGTTAAAGCAATAAAGACTCACTAAGGAATCTTTTAAAAAAAAGTTCTAATAGTCACCTAATCTCATCACTCTACACCCTGTCTCCAGCCTGTACTGAGCCATGCTAAGCTAACTGCATACAATATTGTTTCACCTCTCTCGACATCCTTAATCCTATCTCTCCACACTGATGAAGAAACTTGTCTCTAAACTTTTGCAAACTTTTCTGTTGTTCTTACCCATGTAATTTCAAATTCATTGATCTACTCTAAAATACATTTATAAAGCCATTTTCTATCACTCTGAGAGAATGCCCAAGTCCTTCTTTGGGTCTTGTAAGACTTCTTTTGACAAGTATAGTTCTGTATGTATTGGACATGATGTTCTAAGACACAACACAATATAAATAGTGCTCTTGTAGAGTTTTAAGACTTTTTTGTCTTGAAAAACATAAGATTATTAAAGATAAGTACTAGGATTTATGAGATCCTTCCCAAAAAACCCAACGCCTTGTGTACATTACAGTTTTCAGGGATGGATGGATGGATGGATGGCTTCATTGTTGGGTGGGTGGATGCACAGGTAGTTGAGTGCCTAGTATAATACTACTGGGATTTCAATAATGTGTACATAAAAAGATAAAGAGCAAAACAGCTACAGATAATTTAAAACAAAATAAAAATTAATCTTTTTTTCTCTTCCTCATCAAGAATGTGTCTTCTTAACACATTAGAACTATTTCCAACTTACTGGGTTGCTGTGGAAATCAAATGGGTGAGTGTACTATAGAAGGTTTTATGAAATGTAAAATCCTACACATAATTAAATAATTACACTGTGTAATTTGGCCAAGAATTTCTCAAAATGTTTCCCATGACACTGCCTTTCCTGGCACACTCTTTGCTCCACAGTGCATGTGTGGTCAGAATTTTAAGCCCTTCTCTGGATTAGAAAATTTTCACAACTCATTGGCTTTATGATCCCACTGAGTCTTGGTTATTCACAGAAGGGGTGGAGATATCTAGGTCTCACCTTCATCCTCTGACAGAAAGGTAGTCTGTGAATGTACCTTTGAAGTCAGAGCCCTGAGTTCAAATCACGAATTAGATTCAAACTCTGAGCTGCTTATTTTTTCTCTCTCTCTACTCTCTCAAGCCTTGATTTTCTGCCTATTTCTACTTCTTCCTTTCTCATTTATCTCTAATCATGTCTCAGTTGCCTTTGTTTCTATGTCATTTCATGTTCACTTTCCACTATCATTTCTTTTTTTTTGAGACAGGGTCTCGCTTTGTGGTTCAGGCTGGCCGTGAGCTCAGCCTCCAACTCACGTCACAGCAATCCTCCTGCCTCTGCCTCCTGAGTGCTGGGTGACAGGCGTGAGCCACCACGCCTGGCACTGTGGTATGTGGTGCTGATTACTGCTGGGTGTGAGTCTCCACACCCAGTATTGTATGTGGTTACTGGGAAGGGTCATTGCGCTTGCAAAACAGGCACCGGAACCACTGAGCTATATCACCAGTCCTCCACTGTCATCTTTTCCAACCTGTTAGCACAAACTGACATGGGAGAACACTTTTTCCTTCTTGAAACATTAGCATTTCTTGGCTTTCTGTGGCTCCATTCTTTCCTAATTTTCTACCTACTTCACTGGCCACTCCCTTTTAATTTCCTCTGCTGGATCCTTTCTTTCTACTTAACCTTTAAATTTTGGAGTGACTTGGAATTCAGACTAAACTTTCTTGTTCTCTTTTTTCCTCCATTGTTGCTAGGATATCTCATGCAATCCCAAAACTTTAAATACCAGTAATAAATCAAAGTACTAGTAACACCCAAATTTATATGCCCTGCTCTAACTGCTCCCCTGAGTGTTAGGCTTATATATCCAAGTTGGTATCTTTAAACATGGAAGCCTAAAAACTTGGGATTTCCTTCAACCCAGTTCACATCAAACAAATCAACCAACCACAAACAACCCCACGCTTCCCTCACACATCTGTTTCTGAATTATGACATAACCTAAATTCAGTGACAGTGAACCCTTTTAGAGCTTTCAATGATACAAACAGCCCACTGCAGTCTGTGTGCCACAGCTTCGCCGCCACTCACCTACATACTCAAGGGAAAACTCATACCCTTCAATTTCTTCCCTAGGCCTGACTGCATGAATAGAGTGGTACAGGAGTTGTTATGAAAATAAGTAAGATGATGCATATAACTCGCTTGGCGTGCAATTTGGTGCATAAGTATTAAAAATAATAACAACCAACAAGAGCAGTTCTGTCATTAGATATTTTTGGTCAAGTAACTCCATGGAAAATACAGAAACTTAAAGGTATATACTGAGAATAAATAATTTTCACAGTAAAATAAAAGATCATATGGAAAGGAGAGAGGAACAAAAATAGTTACAACATGATAGAGTTTCTTATCTTTTTTTTTTGAGACAGGGTCTCCTTTGTAGTTCAGGCTGGCCCTGAGCTCAGCCTCCAACTCACTTCACAGCAATCCTCCTACCTCTGCCTGCTGAGTGCTGAGATGACAGGCGTGAGCCACCATGCCCGGCACTGTGGTATGTGGTACTGGTCGCAGCTGGGTGTGAGTCTCCACACCCAGTATTGTATGTGGTAACCGGGGATCGAACCCAGGCCCTTGCGCTTGCAAGACAGGCGCTGGAACCACTGAGCTATATCCCCAGCCCCATGATAGAGTTTCTAAAGCAATAGTGCAGAGGTTAATTCTAAAGAAGATGTCTCAAGCAAGGAATATGTGGACAGCTTGTTTCATTAAGACAAATTTTTCTCAATTTCCTTACGATCACACCTTAATTTCCCATCAGTACAGCAAGTCAATTTTTTTTTTTTTTTTTTTTGAGACAGGATCTCACTTTTGCAGTTCAGGCTGGCCCTGAGCCCAGCCTTGTACTCACAGCAGTCCTCCTGCCTCTGCCTCCCGAGTGTTGGGATGACAGGCATGAGTCACCACACCTGGCACTGTAGTATGTGGGTCTGATTGCTGGTGAGTGAGTCTCCACGCCTGGTATTGTTGTATGTGGTTACCGGAAATCAAACTCAGGTCCTCACACTTGCAAAACAGGCGCCAGAACCACTGAGCTAAATCCTTGGCCCTGCAAGTCAATAATTAATCCAATTTGCCAATTAAGGTAGCGAAAATGACTTTACTGATTATCCTTGATGGTGGAAAAGGGGTAGAGGAAGACAAATCCACAGAAAAAGCACCGAACTTTGATGCCATCAGGCCTACTATTTCACATTCTGGTGGGTTACTTTTAGGTGATCTTTGTAGTATAGTTTCCAAATGACATGGCTATATGTCCTACTAACCAATGGTGGGTATTCTGACACTATTTCTAGAATTTCTTCAATTATCTTTGAAAATACATGTACAGTAGCAATGCTTAAGTAAATAGCCACCAACCATGACAGTCCCATTCCAGTAAAAACATGACAGCCATTAAGAGGAAGCTACATTTCTTCATAATTATCCTGAGGTAGGACGCAGGGAGCCATGGAAAGGACAGTTTACAATATGAAGAAGAATAAAGTTTATTCAAGTATGCACTGAAGCTGTCTTCAGCACAAACATATGCTTTTTATAATCGTTTTATCAAAACTCAAGACACAGCAAAATCCCAAGGACACCACAGGTAAATACTGAGGGCCAAGTCTCGCTCTCTGAAAGCCGCAGCAGAGGCACCTGGCCCACGTGGAGGACCTCACTCAGCACTGGATTCATTCAATCCACAGTGGAGGTGGGGTGACGTAAGATGCTGGCAAACACCGTGAATGTAAAGGCACCCCAGCCAATGTCCCAAAAAGTTATTATTAGGCTAACTGGATGGATACAATGCAAACATTTCAACCATTTCTGAACTATCAACACACAGAAGTAACAGCCATTTTGGAAAAGAGGAACTCACAAATAAAGGAATACCATATCTAAGTTAGAATTTTCTCAGCTAGATTCTCCACGTACCTTTTTGTCTCCATCACAACTACCTGTGTAGTAGGTGCGTTTCTTTTTATTTTTTTATTTTTTTATTATTTTATTTTATTTATTTATTTTTGAGACAGGGTCCCTGAGCTCAGCCTCAAACTCACATCACAGCAATCCTCCTGCCTCTGCCTCCCCAGTGCTGGGATGACAGGCGTGAGCCACCACGCCCGGCACTGTGGTGTGTGGTACTGATTGCTGGTGGGTGTGAATTTCCACGCCCAGTATTGTGTGTGGTCACTGGGGATCGAACCCGGGTCCTTACGCCGGCAAAACAGGCGCTGGAACCACTGAGCTAACTCCCTAGCCCGTTGGTGCATTTCTTATTCTTTACCATCTCTAATAACATGTGTGAAAAAACTATCTCTCATAAGATGTGTGAAAATCTTACTGAGAAAACCTGGAGGGGTGGGACCTCTGTGAGAAGTTCACACCCTCTGGCCTAAATATAACTACAACTCTTGTGCTACCACGCAGCAGCTCCCTCGCCGAAGGCTGACCCATCAGAGAACTTCTAAGACAGCAAAGGGCCAGACCTGGGTAGTGAGTAGGAAAAGTTTACGAAAGAAAAGGGCTCACAGTACCGATATTCTGCAGTCCCGAGGCGGATGGGAGGCTGAGGCAGAAGGCTCCCGAGTTCCAAGTCAACCTGGGCAACTCACTGAGACCCTGTGAAGGAGAAGGAAAGGAGGGAAGAAAAAAAGAAAAGAAATGTGACTCCAGTGCTGAGGGAAGCTGGTAAAGAATTAACCACCGACCAACATGAAGCAGTCACCATTGCTCCTGGTCAGCTTGCCTGAAGAAAATGGCTGCTGCAGATACGGCGGACTGTGAAGAATTTGATTCACAATCCCCAAGAGCCTGAAGCTGTACAACCTCAGAGTCCCTCAGCTCTTGCCCACAGGAGACTGTCCTGGATGATTTTTTTCAGAGCCTCGGGTAAGAAAGAAAGTTTAGGCCAAACCTCGAGACTCTTTCGACCCGCAAAGGCCGCTGCTACGTGGAGCTTCGTTGTCCAGTTGTTCCTCCCGCGAGCGGAGCTTTCGGCGGGGAGGGGGGCGCAGCAGGAGGGAGCTTACTGAGCATGCGCCGGCACGGGCACAGCACGGGCACGGGCACGGACCCCCCACCCTCCCCCCCGCCCGGGAAAAAACTAGCTCACACCTCAAGATATCATTCCAGGTGTCCCTAAATCTTCTTATTCATCCCTTGTATACCTAAGGAAGACAACTGATATTGCTAAGTATGAAACTCCAACTACATTATCACATTTTTGTTCACCAAAACGGAATGATTTATGGATTACGAATCATCATGCACAACCTTATTGCAAGGGTGAATTTTCAACATGAATCTGTGCTGTTTCCAGACCACACACCCTTTGAACCTTAAATGTCTCAGCTTGAACATGCCTGAAATACAAGCACAGACAATATAAAAAGACCCAAAGCCTGGGATCCCAGCGGCATTTGGAATTCAGGCCCACTGAGATATGTTTACACCTCCTTCCCTTGAGCAGAAAGCAGCTGAAGGAAATTCACTCTGAACAGTAATTGCACGTTTTGTTAAAACTATCAAAAGTTACACACAGATGCATTTTACAAAGGCCTAGAGGGGGTGTTCACGCTTCCTGGGAGCCTGTGGCTCTAACAGACCAGGGACAAGAGCCACAAAGGTGGCTCAGGTGATCTTGAACGTGTCTCTCTAAGATGATTTTAAGCATTCTCTCCACATCTGTATGGCTTGGAAGCCAGCTGCACATGTGTTTCTGTCACTGGAGGCCGTAAGAGCTGCTATCTTCCCGTGAGCCACGATGAATCCCACCGTCAGACGATGCCTGGTGTGTAATCTTCAAACACCTGCACTCTCCACGCCTGCCTGTGACTTCTGCGGTAGTGTTTGTCACTTCACTTCACTGCCACTGAATTACACAAACTAGGTGTAATTGGGACCTGGAAAGATTCAACTGAAGTACACAAAACAAAAAACAAACCCTCAGCTTAATATGGGGCATCGACAACCTGGAGTCGCTTCGCAGTAGAGGAGAATCAGGCTTGCATTTGAATACTACTTTAACTGGCGAACACTATTTCCTTACATTAATGTCGGCGCTAATTATTATAATAACCCTGAGTTTACACTAGTAACAAATCAATTGTAATGAGCTGAACAAAAGAAAATAGGTGGAATTCTTTCCCCATAAATATGCTCCTGTCAGTGCAGTCATGACACGGTGCCAACACGCTGCCAGTGTCGGTGAAGAACACGCTGTAAAACGGGGATGTCCTTTTAATCTCTTAATTGGTTGTATATGGAAGAAAATAAGATGGAACACTAATTTGCTGTCCACCTGGATTTTTGGGAGCATGGCTATACTTAGAGCTATCACAGGTTGTATTTTGAAAAGTGTCTGCATCTGATTCAGAATAGAGGTGAAGAGTCTGGTTGTCACAGAAGGGGCCTGCATTTGAATTTTGGAATGTAAACAAAGCAATTTTGTTATGTCTGATATGATGCAGCTCAGACTGTTTAACAAAGTTGGTTGGTTCCCTGAAGAGTTAATCCATACCTGTTTTTTAATACTTTAGCACAGAGAAATATTTTTCAGTTCTAAAGCAACTCTACAGACTTGGACAGTGTTAATTTTAAAAGTCGTCTGTGTAGGTGATTAAATTTTCTAACTCCTTTTACATACATTACCCTATTTTGTCCTCCTAACCCGGGAAACCAGTCGCACAGGTAAGAGTCTGTTTAAAGCTAAATAATTTCCTAGAGGTCGCATGATAATTAGTAGGTGAAGAATTTCTAGAACCCAGATCTCTGTGCTGCTTGTTTACGATAACACATTTTCTCCTGATAGGTTATTTATTGGTCGGATCATTGATGGTACTTTATGATGAGTGCTGAGAGGACCCTAGGGAAAAAGCTTCTATATTTAGGTCGCTGGCATTTGTCACAATACACATAAACACATCTTCAGAGTTTCTCAGAAGTGAACAGAGTTGCTTTTGTTCAGCTAACAGAAAATAACTACTTGGTAATAGAAGAGGCAGAAATATTATTTTAGTTTGGAGACCATTAAATATAAGCCTTGAGTGTGTGTGTGTGTGTCTATGTGTGTGTGTGTGTGTGTGTGTGTGTGTGTGTGTAAGAAAGTGAGGGAAAGGGAGCCTTAAGAGACTGCAAAATAACACTTTGCAGCCCATCACATGATGTAGGGCTGTGTGTGTCCCACAATGCATTATGAAACATCCAGACGCCATAGGTCAATCAAAGTCAGGATGGCTGAAACTTGTGTTAAAGTGTAGGAGATTAAAATATTATGCCTAACACTGTATAATGCATCATGGAAAAATCCTTGTAAGTATAAATTAGCTTTACTGTTGAGTATAAAATCTTCCTTTTGGTTATTTATGAAGCTTCATTTTGAAGATTGCCTTCACTGACTAACAAGCAAATCAGAACTTGTCATGTGCAAATCTTGTGAAGATTGCAAGGCCAGTATATAATTAGCCTCAAAAGAGTGTGATCAAATTGGGTAAAAAAATAAAATAAAATAAAAACACTATGAAAAGGAAATAAGAAGACCAAAAGGAGGTCAGGGTGTGGTCAGAGCATGGGAACCCTCTAACTTGAAATTTTCCTGACATGGTTGTGTTCAAAGTCTCTAGAAAAAGTGAAATTATGTAACAAATATCCCCCTTCTGCTATTCAAAGGGCTGCTATTGTTCAGAGATCAAAGAATCTGGTGATGAAGAGAAGTTTATACAGCTTCAAGTGTAAAAAAATATTCAAATTGGGAGCAACAAAAAGAGAACTGGCAGGAGGAGAAACTAAGGGGGAAGGGAAGAAGGGCTGGGACGGGACACTCATAGAATGTGTCCGATAAATGGTCACTGAATGATTTTTTCCCTTACATTTTACTATCAGCCTAACTTTTTCCTCAGTGTCACCACCCCTATGCCCTCGACTCTTTCAGTTCTAAAAATCAGAAGCAAGATCCAGTTCTACACTTTACCCTTTGGCTAATCATGTATGTAATGCCCTGAAGTCATTTTTGAATTTCCTGTAAGGCACACACCACCCTTTCTCACCACAAAGAGTCTTGCTTTCGAGGTCAGATGATTCTCAGCAAGATGATTCTCACTGATGACATGTAGGAGAAAATTCCCAACTAATCGTTGCCCTCTAAACTCTCTCCCATATCCGTCTCCGGAAATGGGATCCTGGTTTCCACAGGGACCATTACATAGCAGGGGCTGTCAAAGCCTTAGCTAATGAACTTCACTGAGATCATCTTCCAGCAGGGTGGGGCCTGAGCAGACCCTGGGTGTGAAGGCTTTGTGGGGGGAAAACCCAGGAAGTGGGCAGATGACTCAATGGGGGCACTTGGCTGAGTCAGGCCTAAGAATGTTTCAGTGTGTGATGGCAGACACCAAGTTTCCAAAGAGGTTTTTTTGAAACCCACTGTCCAGAAGGTGCTCAGTAAATGCTGGGTCCTCTACCCCCTTGTTTCTGTCTTTGCATCATCTAATCTTAGAATTTATGTCTTGACCATCACTGGAAGACCCCAGCCAGGGTGTCTATAGAAGTGAGCTGCTCTGGAGATGGGAAGTGATTTTCATACTACACCCATTATCTGTAACAGAGGTGGAAATAGAATGAAGGAAGGTATGGAATACGTTGCCTCCCAGCACTGAACAGGCACTAAAGAAGAAACTAATAGGGAAGAGATGATGATAATGTTATATCCACTTACCCAGATTTTAAATTGCTAACTTAAAGAGAAAAAGTTTCCCAGCTTACTTCTTGGTATGAACTAGACCTCTCTGTGGTTTTTGGTTCCAGTAAATCTTTCTCTACATTAATAAACATTCTACATTAATAAAACTATTGTTTCAATGAAGTACCATAGCCCAGGAGTCAGAAGTCTAATCTCATTGGGGTACACTAATCGTCACTAAAGACAAATACTCTAGATGTTATTTCTTAAATAGAATAACAGCGTCCAGAGGTATCTACATCCTTATCCTCAGGATCTGTGAACATCTTGTTTTAAGTAACCAAAGAAACTTTGCAGATGGGACTAAATTAAGGATCATGATCGTGGACGTTATTCTAAATTATCTAGATGGGCTCACTGTAATCACAAAGATCCTCACAAGTGGGAAGCAGGGAATTAGAGTTGGAAGAAGAGATGAGGCAAGGGGATCCGAGGTTGAAGTGATGTGTTTTGAAGATGAAGTAGCCTTGAGCCAAGGTAAGTAGGAGGCTGCAGATATACCGGATGCCAGACCCTATACTGATGCAGATTCCTTTCGGGGAAGACAGCTGGGCCCGGCCTCCTTTTGTCCCATCACTTACAGGATAGTTACAAGAAAGTTGGTTTGTAACACAGCACTATGCTAAGTCACAGTAAAGCTTCCAGCTCCTGGCCTCTTTTCTTCTATTATATCAAGGTTGGCCCAGAAACCCACACATCAACCCATAGTTCAGCCTTGAACTAACTATAATCTACTCAGAGCAGTAAACCAAATGATGTGCTTCTGAAGTTGTCATCTGTTCTAATAAGGAAATGGACTAAATGGAAGCGATTTATGGTTTGGGCCCAAGAAAAGGATCCACAGGAAGGGATCCCTCCCCTTCCCAGGAAACAGATTATAAATTAATATCCTATCTAATAAGTCTAATAATTTTGTTTTAGCACTAACACCAAGTTTAGTACTTTTGAAAACACAGATCTCTTTAAATTTAAACCACAGCTTGAGCTGGAAACACAGGTGCCCTGTACATATATGTTGCATGGATAGTGATCAGCCCTGTCCACACAGTGACTTCACTTACCCCTCTGATAATCTATCAGTGAGGATTTGTGGGTGTGAGGACCATTGTTTGTACATCAGGAAGTGAACACTCAAGATGTTGAAGGAGTTGCCTCCAGAGATCAACAACCAGTCTTCCTACAAAAAACATACTGATACCTATAAATACATTCAATTAATATGGTGCCCACATATATGTGAATGTACTAGGCATGTATGTACATAAAATTAAGTAAATAGGGTGAAATATTTGTAAAATAATATTTTCCCCTTCCCTTGGCACTTCTCTTCCTCCCTTTGCAGATGAGAGCAGAAAACCAACTCTCTACTGCTGGCTAGGAGCAAAGATATGAGGAGCCAAATACTGCTGTCTCATTTCCAAGACAGTGAGTGTCCAACAGTTGAACTTTGGCTTCCAAGAGTCCAACTCTTAGAATACTGACCAATCAGGATGTAGGCCCGCTAGTGGAGAAAGCACAGAGCCACAAAGATTTCTTTCTAGACTTCAAAACTCTGAACTCAGAGGTGGAGGAGGAGGAAAAGGAATCAGGTTGAAGAGGAACTGGCAGGGAATGTCTAGGGCGGGGTCATTAGAGTTAGAAGAAGAGATGAAGCAAGAGGATGTGAGGTTGAAGTGATGTGTTTTGAAGATGAAGTAGCCTTGAGCCAAGGTAAGTAGGAGGCTGCAGATATACTGGATGGGGGAAATATACGGGGAAGATGGCTAACCCCCAGCTGGTCTCCCTGACCCTCTGCATGCCGGGGAAGCAGCTGCAACTCGGGCTCCCACGGCTGCCTCAGAACCAGCAGCGCAGCCCACACTCCAAGGAGATTACGGACAGATGTCTGACAGTTAATCTGTGACCACGGGTGTGGAACAGATCCCACGGCAGAAAACACCTTGGCCTCAATTCCAACCTTCAAACTCCGTGACTTTAAGGAAAGAAAGGTCCTGTGAAAAGTTCCAAAACTGATTTTTTTTTTTGACCATACCAGTTGAAGGATATCTGAGAACAGAAATTAAGATGAATCTTAGAAAAGGGTATTATGCATATGAGAGGTTGTAGCCTGAGATTTAAAATCACTATTTTGCCCTTTAAAGAAAAAGAAAAAAAAAATATATATATATATGTATATATCAAGCTCTATAAGTGCAGAGGCAGGTGGGTCCCTTCACTGAAAGCCATAGTAGGCAACATTTAAAGAGTCACATCCTGTTTTCTCCAGAACAAATAAGAGATATTTTCCCATCATTTTCCTTATCTGACCCCTGCAAAAGGTTAAAACCTAGAGAAAGCCATCCAGCAGACTCTCCTGCTCATGCAACCTCTCGTAAAAGAGACTTTCTCTACCCCTTGTGGAGCTGAGAAATATAAAATTTAGTGCATTCCAAGGCAGACACTGCATTTGGAGACCTGTCCACGCCACAGCAGAACTGGTCTCAAAGAAATACAGGATGCTCACAACTTTCAGTCTACACTCTTAAACATCTTGGAGTCAAGTTCAACATCCCAAGGAGAATAAACACAGATTTGAGGGGAGTGGGAAAAAAAGACCCAAATTCCTCTGTACATATACTGTCTGTTGATTCAGTTTTGTGATTTACCTTAATTAAAATGCTAGGCTCTTTTTGTTCCGTAAAATTAGCCTGATAAAGTCTTTGTTTTGCCCCCAAAGTATAAAATAAGAGAGCAATATAAAATAGGAGAGCAATACAATGATGTGCGTTGGTCTTATTTGAGTCACATTTTTCTTTGTGCTTCCTACAGTATGTCTTCAGCTCCCCTACCTCTTTGTCCTCTGTCCCCTCTACTGGGAGCACTTTCCCTTCACCTGGTCCAGGTAAATGTTTCTTCCTCAGCACAGTCCTCTGTAGATTGCTCTGAGGATCACCATACTCGTCCTATTTGTTCGGGCATCACCATGCAGAGACAAATGGTGCCGCCCTCCCCACCCTCGCCCCCACCACTCCTGCAGCTCTCTTCGGGCCCCGTGTCTGCCCTCCATGCTGTATTTTTCCTTCTTACCACGTATCATCATTGAGCATTCTATGTACTTCCGTTCTCTCTTGCACTGAACTCGTTTATTGGCGTGACCAATGTAAGATTTTATTCACTCTCTGCCATCCACATCACCTAGTATAGAGTAACTACATGATAAATGGTTGACATATGAATAAGTGACCGTCATGCAATTGCTGTCACAGGCTCATTCACTTATCTGTGTTCTATTCTTCCTCTGCACTGAGGTTAATGCTGGGCATAGAGACCACAAACATTTTAAGTGACTGAATAAGGAAATAACCTGAATGAATCACTTCTTTTTCAGAATTGAGTTGGATGGAAATTTCACCCTAATATGTGACATATTTTTATAATGCCATAAAATAATAGTACTCTCCAGAGATTTTTTTCATCAACAAGTAGAATGATGTAGTCTATTAATTGTTCTGATAATACTGAGTATTTGAGGACTTGTTTTCAATAGGACAATTCATAAAATTCCACAGCAAATATTTATGGAGTGCGTAGTACTCATCAGGCATTATGATAAGCACTAAGCTTCTTAAACAATGAAATAACTTAAATTCAGCTCCCATAGAAAAAGCTACAAGAGTCATATTCAAATACTTCACTGAAAATATCTCTCTAGAAATTCCAATAGAAGAAAAAATAAAAGCATAAAGTGAGATTCAAAACTTTAATAAAAGTAAAACCTAAAATATGGTAGCAGATAAAGCAGAAATAACTTAAATGAGACTGAATTGAATAAGAAGGCCATGCCACCTTGTGGGTACTAGCAGTATTTTACCACCCTCCATGTCTAACTGGAGAGAGATTGGCCAGTTAGAGAGAGACACTGGGAAAATGTTCAACACTTGTTTTAATCGATGAATAAAACACATGGTATTTATTTTTAATATTAGAACTGTTGAAAGCATATATTAAAATCAAAATACAATGCATTTTACACTGCTTTAACACAAGAACTAGACTATAAGTGATGAGGTTTCAGTGTACAGAGAATTTTCTTTTTTATAAATGCAATTGAACACCTATTGTTAAAGGCAGGCATTCATTTTTCCCTTTACATTTATCTAAACAAAAGATCTACATTGTTA
>PVIR01005935.1:0-69139 GCA_004026965.1 Petromus typicus
CCCTCCTTTTTCTCTCTCTTATTTTTTAAAATTATTTTTTTGTGCCAGGGATCAGATTTGGGACCTTGCCCTTGTAAGGCAGGCACCAGAACCGTTGAGCAGAATCCTCAGCCTTTAAAAATTTTTCTTTTTTTATTTTTGCAGTATTGGGGATCAAACTCAGGACCTTGTGCTTGTGAGGCAGGCACAGTGCCACTGAGCAGCTAGGTCCCCGACCCTCAGGGAGCTCCTGAGCCAGGGGGTTGAGCAAACCCCTGAGTGGGGAACAGAGGGAGGTACAGGGGACACTCAGTAAATCCAAGACAATATCTGAGGGAACATCAGCTGTGACACTGCAAGAGGGCGGAGGGGCCTGGTGAGCATGGGCTGTGGCCTGACATGCGTGATGTCCCAGATCTGTGCTGGCCACATCCTGGGTACTTGACATCTTCCCCACAACAGGGATAAATATCCCCAGCTTAGGGACTGGCACACTTCCCCTGGGCTGCATGGGGCTAGACAGGCCTGTCGGGTGATGCCGGCAGTACTGAGGTATACTGCATTGCGTGATTGAGGGCTCAGCAGAGGATGAAAGACTACGATGCAGAGAACAAGGAATAAGGAAGAAAGAAAAAAGTGAAAGCAAAAGAAAAAAACGGAAATGAAGCTCTTGTACATAGAGAGGGGAGGGGGCCTGAGGAAAGGAAAAGGGATAAAATAAAGAAAAACTTAAAGACACACACAAGAAGAATAAAGAGTGAACCATAGTTTATTATTTGAGGGGGCTGTAAGTTGATCTTAGCTCTCTCCTGGCTAAGACCAAGATCTCTAGATTTGTCAGTAGTTATGATTATACAACATGGTGGGGGGGTGTAAAGGCAGGTGTACAGAACAGCAGAACTAATGCACTAATGAGTCAGGCTCTAACTGGGAGGAACAGTGCTTCCTGGTGAAGACCATGTCACAGTTAACAAGCCCTCTGCATTATCTTAGCTAACATTTGATCTTGGAGAATGGTGGCACAGCCGTAATTCCTCAGCTGCCGTGTTTTCTTGCTGTTAGAGATATCACGATGTCATCACTCATGGAGATCTCAGCTGTGACCATTGGCACAGGGAAAGTCTTGTCTCTGTACATCAGCTAAAGGCTGATTTAGCAGTAGGCCTTGGAATAATTGTAACAGCCAAATTATAAACCAGATGAATAACTTCTAAAGCTGCATAGTGTGGTTTCAAGCTGGTCTCCTGCACAGGCCTACCATGCTCTACCCAAATCACCTCTTCCCTGGCCGAGGGCCCAGCGAAGTATGGTGTCTGTGGGAGATGCTCTGGAGAGGCCAGTCACTTGTGGAGGTCTCTTCACTCATACAAGAGTCTTAGTGACCAACTACAGCACTCGGAGACCATGCCCCACGGCCATGTGGCAGACATTTCACTCAGCCATAGCTCTTCCACATTGTGGACAGATCGTTAAGATGCCCGTGCACTAATTTCCAGAACCTCTGCGTGGATATGTTACCCTGTGTGGGAAAAGGGACTTCGGCAGGTGTGATTAAATTATGGATCTTGAGATGAGGGATTGGCTGAGATTATTGAGGCAGACCTAGAATGATCACAAAGGTTCCTTTTGTATGCTTAATTTTAGTATTAATTTTTATGAATACATGTTTGTAGGACATAGTGATTATATTCATCATGGGGAATCGATAGAATTGGTACTCGTATGTAACATATCTTAGTTCTTTTTTTTTTTAAGGTTTTTTGAGACAGGGTCTCACCTTGTGGTTCAGGCTGGCCCTGAGCTCAGCCTCAGACTCACATCACAGCAATCCTCCTGCCTCTGCCTCCCGAGTGCTGGGATTACAGGTGTGAGCCACCATGCCCGGCACTGTGGTATGTGGTACTGGTTGCTGCTGGCATGAGTCTCCACACCCAGTATTGTTATGTGGTTACTGGGGATCGAACCCAGGTCCTTGTGCTTGCAAGACAGGTACCAGAACCACTGAGCTATATTCCCGGCCCAACATACCTTAGTTCTTATTACTTCCCTTTCTCCTTCCTTCTCCATCCATCTTAGTCCCCCTTCCCAGTCCCAAAGGATCTGTCTCCTTGTTTCCTATTATCTTTTATTTTGCTCTTTAAATTATTCATGCTGTATATTATACTTTGGATTTCTTATTGACGAGAAACCATGTAATATTTAAAGATGTGTCGGGTTCTTTCTCTTTTCTTGTCCCAAGGTGCATTCATTTGTTTACAGATGAATGAAGATTATCCTTTTGGCAGAATAGTAGTAGTCCATTAGGTAGTAATACCAGATTTTTTTAGCCATTAATCTATTGGTGGGCATATAGGCCACTTTTAAGAAAAAAAGAGGGAGGGCCGGGGAGTTAGCTCAGTGGTTCCGGCACCTATCTTGTAAGCGCAAGGAACCAGGTTCGATCCCCAGTAAACACATACCATACTTGGCGTGGAGACTCACCCCAGCAGCAACCAGTACCACATACCACAGTGCCGGGCGTGGTGGCTCACACCTGTAATCCCAGCACTCGGGAGGCAGAGGCAGGAGGATTGCTGTGATGTGAGTTGGAGGCTGAGCTCAGGGCCAGCCTGAACCACAAAACAAGACCCTGTCTCAAAAAAAAAAAAAAAAAAAAGGAGGGAGAGAGAGAGATTGAGGAAGAGAGAAGAGAGAGTAGAGAGAGCCTGAGATTAGATGCTGAACTTCTGGTTTGGAGATGGAAGAAGGCCACAGCAAAGGAATGAGGGCAGCTAGAAAAGGCAAGAAGGACACAGCCCTGCCACAGCCTTCATTTGAAGACCAGGACTTCTGACTGACAGAACTGTAAAATAATGGAGGTGCTATTTGAGGCCATTGTTTCTGTTTCCTGGGGCTAAAAAGTTGCCACAAATGGATGGCTTACAACAATAGTAGTTATTCTTTCGTAGTTCTGGAGACCATAAGTCCAAAATTAAGGTGTGAGCGAGGCCATGCTCCCTCTGAAGCTTCTAGGGAAGACTCTGTCATGCCTCTCTCTCTTCTAATGTTGTCACAAGTGTCCTCGGTGTCCTTTGGCTTGTAGACATAGCACTTCAGTGTCTGCTTCTGTGCCCACGTGCCTCTGTGTCTTTTCTCTTGTAAGGACAGCAGTCGTATTGGATGGAGTCAGAATCCTAGTATGGTTTCACCTTAACTTGCTTAACTGCATCTGCACTGATCCTCCCACATCAAGTCATGTTCTGAAGTTCCAGGAAGGACGTGAATTTGCAGGTGGAGGCACCAGCCAGCCCTGTACAGCCACTAAGGGTTGGAAACTCATACCCAGGGAAGCTTACCGGAGATCAGAGACCACTGCCACACCCCCACGGCCCTGCCAAACCCAAGTAGATAAAGTCATGACTGCTGCTATTTGTATCCCTCTGATGACCTGAGTTTGGTGGCTTTCTCTTCTAATGAAAAGAACCTTTCCATCTAGCTGGTCACATGCGATGGATCTTTTAGGAATCAGTGGTTTCCCAGAAATGGTTCTGTGTGTGAATAGGATGAGATGCCTCTTTCACAGTCACTTCTCCGTGCAGTCCTGCTGTCTAAAAAGCTGGCCTGTGCTGCATCTCCCAGCTTGCAGGCTGGGCTGGACTTTCCTTTCTGTGCTCCGCAGTGCGGAGTTACTGTGTGCCTTTGTTGCCGTAGCTGTTGTGACCCAGGCTCACCATTCACGAAGGAAAGCATAGCGGGTCTCAGCCCCATGCACTTGGCATCATTGAGGAGTCATTTGCATTGGAAGACACAGGTCCTCTTCAGCCCTGAATTGTCCCCGGAGAACAGTAGGGTCTTGTCTAACTTCCCTCCTTGGACGTTCTTGTTTCCCAAGCCTTGCCCTTTGAAGGTGGTAGAGCAACTGGCTAGCGTCTTGGTTGCTGCTTTCCTGTGAATGTCTGATCTAATCATGTCAGGAAGCCCAGCGGGAGGGCAGAGGTGCCTGCTGGGCCTGCTGGGAAACAACTGGGTATTCGCAAAGCAGGGAAAGGGAAGAAAGAAGCTCCTGACGCCTGCCTCCTGCCCTGGCCCTTCATCTCCCCTCTCTGGTTTGAGCCCTCCCTCTGTCAGCACTCTGGTTTGGCCAGGTCTTCGCAGACCTGAGCTGGCACAGCTCTGAGGACCTGTGGGCTCCCACTCACCTGCCATTCTCCAGCTGCCCGGTGATCTCAGCCCAGACACCACCACACACACACACACACGCACGCATGCACACATGCTCCGCACGCATGCACACATGCTCCACACACACACACACACACACACACACACATGCATGCACATATGCTCCACACACATGCATGCACACATGCACATTGCTCCACACACACATGCACATGCACGCATACATGCACACACATGTACACATGCTCCACACACGCACCCACGCACACATGCTGCACACATACTTGCTGTGCTGAGCCTCAGCCTTCCTGCTGAGAGTGGCGTGGCTCCTCCCTCTTCTCTGCCAGGTTGACGTCTGAGACAGAAAATGAGGTAGCCAAACACTAGGGCATGGTGAAATCCTTCCAGAGAAGTCCTGCAAAAGGGTGCTTACCACAAAGGGTATGAGTTGGGTGTACTACATAATCCAGAATCACTGGTTTGCCTCACGAAAACGAGGTGTACCCATCCCTGTGTTGCAGGCCTGTTACTTAGAGGTCTCTTCATGTGACTTGAGATGAGATACAGAATGGCTGGGGGAGCCGTGGCTTGGAGGCTTGGAGCCTCGGGCCTGTCAGAACACCCCACTGCAGCTCCAGTTTCCTGGTTCCCTCCCTTACAAAATGAGGATGCCAAGGGTATACAGGTTGAATGACTTATTTGCCTAGTTCATTAAAACATTCTGGTACCTTGACAGTCTAGCACAATCAGGCTCGCACTACCGTGGTTGTCACTGCCGTCTGCTGTAGGGTGCCACCATCTTGCCTGGCTGCTGCTTTGCTGACCAGTGGGAAGCTGCCCCTTCCAAGCTGGCTTCTGGAGATCCTGGGGCCTTGGTTGGGTTTGGATACTAGCTTTCTGCAGAGCCAGCCTGTAGTCCAATGAAGAATCTGCCCGCTAGTCCAATGAGGATCTGCCCACTAGTCCAATGAGGGTCTGCCTGCAATGGGATCTACAGAGGTGGGCAGGAGGTGAGCAGTGAGGGATGCCATGGGACAGGCAGAAAGTGGTATGCATCCTGGAGGGAGTGAGGGGCCAGCATCAGGCCAGCCAGAGCGTGCAGGTAACACGCCTGGAAGTGAAGGATGCATTTCGTGCTCCCAAAGTGGCCCTCACCCCCAGCTGCTGCCCACGGAAGCCAGTCTCTCCAGTTCGTCTCTGCCTTCTCCTGTCCCAGTCAGGTGGCCCCTCTTGAGATGGAACACACTTCTTTGCCAGACAGCCTGCCACTGTACATCTAAGCACTCTCCGGAGCCCCTCATGGGCCAGCTGTCAACAGCTAGAGCACAACATGTGATCGGAAGCCAACTGCCTGGGTGGTCCCGACAGCAAGCACGCCGAGTACAGGCTCCTGCTGACTCTCCTCTGCACCCCCACCCCCGGAAGCCATGGATGTTAGGACCCGCTGCCAAGGAACCTGGGCCCTGAACTGTCAGCAGGTACATCTTAGTCAGTTGAGAAGAGCCTGCCCAGGGTCTAGGCCTCTGTCAGAGTAGCCACTTGGTAGGAGCTGGATGCTTTTGCTGCTGCTGCTCCAACGTCTCATCCTGGCCGCCCTTTGCTTCCCTCTGGGCCTCAGTTTTCCCATCTCGAAGCACAAGTGTGAGCTTAGACAGAACCTGCCCGGCCTAACCTGTCTTCTTCAAAAGGGAGTTCAGGGACTCAGTATCCCTCTTGCATGTGGCCTGGCCATCGCATGAGCAAATGTCAGCTGAGATTTGGGTGGGATACCCTTGCTGTCAGACACCACCCTGGATTTGGCTGACAGTGTCTGATGAAAGTGGGAAAAGAGAGGAGTGGGGGAGGGAGGGGCGGGAGCTGTGCTGGACCTTCCGGGACAGTTATGGTGACCCTTTTAGAGCTTTCAGTAACACCAGCAGCTCACCATGGCTCATGCGCCATAGGCTTACTACCTGTGCTCTAGGCCCCCCTGATGCATAGAGACTCTGCCTGAGTTTCAGGGACACCCTTGTCATGCTGGGCCTCTTCCGCATTAGAAACTTGTCCTTTTCTCAAGGGCCAGAGCTCTCCTCCGTATAGACGCTGCCAGTCATTTTGATGAGAGACAGGCAGCAGGAAAAGGTGATTTCTGTGTCAGAGATACCAAAAGAAAAGCCCAGAAGAGTAGAGGACTCTTAAGACCAGTAAGCTAAGACCCACTTCTCCCCAGGAAAGGGTCTACGTGACCCATGCCATGTCAATTGGCTCTTTTTCTTTGCTTCTTTTTTTTTTTGAGACAGGGTCTCGCTTTGTAGTTCAGGCTGGCCCTGAGCTCAGCCTCAGACTCAACATCACAGCAATCCTCCTGCCTCTGCCTCCTGAGTGCTGGGATTACAGGCGTGAGCCACCACACCTGGCACTGTGGTATGTGGTGCTGATTGCTACTGGGTGTGAGTCTCCACGCCCAGTAGTGTATGTGTTTACTGGGGATCAAACCTGGGTCCTTGCACTTGCAAGACAGGTGCCAGGACCACTGAGCTAACTCCCCAGCCCCTCTTTGCTTCTTTTTGTACTGAGGTTTGAACTCAGGACCTTGCACTTGCCAGGCAGGTTCAGCACCACTGAGCTACATCCCCAGCACTGTCTCAGTTCTAAGCAGGGGAATGTATTAGCAGCATCTTCCTGCTCAGGCCCAGAGCTGACCTGGGCTCTGTCATCCTTTCTTGAGATTTGTGCAGCTTGCCAGAAAGTGTTGTGGCAGCCTCTTGGTGGACGGGGAGGAGGCTGAGGCTCTGGGCAGCCTAGTGAGGACGCCAGGGGTGATAGGGTAGACTGGGCCAGAGCGGTGTCTTTCCCCTCATCCCTAAACCCATTTAATGGGGGAGCTAGAGGGCCAGGCAGAGGCTCAGGAGAGAACATGGGACCTTTCTGATTGCCTCCATGCAATCCTAAAAGACAGGCTGGAGTAGCTGATGGGCCTGGGGCTATATCACTACCTAGCTGACCTACCTACCCACCTCTTGCAAAACGCCTCTTTCCCAGACTCATCCCATAGGTGAGGCCTAGGGCCTCAATGCCAGGGCCTGCCGGCTACAAAGTAGACTCGAGTCAGAAGGCAAGGATTAAGGAAATATAAAAATGAAAAATAAAGAGAGATAAAGCATGGGGTCAGGAGGGCTCCAGCAAACTAAAGGCTGAAGGCCAAGCTTTTATTCTCAATGCTCCTTTTGTAATACTCTTACAGCAGCAGCTACACACAGAGTTTACAATCAGTGGTTAAAAGGTTACAATTAGGTAATAAGCTTGGTGTTAGTCTGATTAATGTCTGCATTCTAAATCAGGAAATTAAGGCACAGAAAGACACTTCAAACAGATATTTATGCCTTGTTTGATACTCTGCTGACTGCCTGAAGCAGTTTGTTTCTCCCGTGTTTTTTCAGGCTTGCCATCCTGGTCAATAATCAAACATACCTAATGGAGTGAAGGGGAGAAAATAATGAGATTATAACAAGATGAAAGGAGACAAAGTTTATATATATGGGGGGTGGGGGTGGTAGGGTGGGCAGGGTTATGGGAAAAAATGAGAATTAAGTTGTGTCATGTACTGGTACAAATTCTCATTGTTGAATGCAATCATGATGTGTATATATATAATGTACCAATAAAGATTTCAATTAAAAAAATAATAATAATCAAACATACCTTGGAAAGCCACAAGCTCAGTCTCCCTCCACATTCCTTTCTCAAGGAAGAGTAAAGAGAAACTAAACCTGTGACCCCCTCATAAAGAGAGGGAAAAACGTCAGTGCGGGGCTTAAGGTTGGCTTCCTGGCACCATTGTATCTCTGGCAAAACACCCGGGACAGCTCCTGGGGGTGGGGGGTGGAGAGCAGGCTCCCAGTTTGATTCAGGGCAGCATAAAAAATGTAGACCCCTGACTCAGGAATTCCACCAAGCCCAGAGCTGTGAATTTCTGGTACGAGTGCCCTTACACTGCCCTTACTTCTTCCTACACCTCAGCTACCTCTTGGCATCGTTTTTGGAGACCTACCTGCTAAGGGCCTTCAGGCTTATTCTCAGACACAGGGCTGGGGCTCAGGCCCTATTGTACTGGATCCTAGATGGTGAAACCTTCTGGTGCTCAGGTAGACCTCCTGCTTCCATTGTTTATTAAAAGAACTGGGATTTTCTAGAATGTAATGGAGAAGAGTTGTACTCAGACTGTTGGTGGCAATACTAATTCTGTTCTATTCTCTCCAAATATGCATTCTTTTAAAAGAGTTTGTATTTTGGGTTACAGATTTCTTTCATCTAAAAAAAAGTCTGGCCAATTCTTTCTGAAACCAGGCATTTCAGAAACCCCTAGCAGACCCTGCTCCAGGACTCACAGGCAGCTGCCAGCTGCTTTGTTGTCCTGTGCCCAGCATTAAAGCAGTAGTAATGCCAGGCCAAGCTGCTCCCAAAGGTCCCCGTGGCCCTGTACCCCCTGGACACAGATTGGGCCATCAGCACAGGGAGCGATGAGGACAGAGGGGCAGCTGTGTGAGAGGAGAGAGGGAGACGGTGGGAATGGGGAGAGAGCTCCCGGTCCCTGCGTGGAAACCCCAGCAGTCTAGCACTGAGAGGACTAGCGGAGTGGCCTGGAATGATTTCCCTTCTAGGGACATCCATTGCTCTGTGTTTCCTGCTGGATGGTACAGTCCCTAACCGGAAGTCACGGTCTGCACGTGTCATGAGTGAGTGATCGTTTCTGTGGAGAAATGGATGGAAACCAGCAGGAGCATTGGCCAGGCAGGGAAGGGGCTGGGGAAAGGGAAGCATCAACTGTGGCCTGGGCGTCTTCAGGGAGGCTTTGGAAAAGGGGTAGCACCGGTCTGGGCCTCAAAGGGGCGGATAATGTGCGGTCTCACGGAGGGGGAGGAAGTGTGATGTTCCAGGCGGTGGAAGGACCACATGATGAACCCCAAGCACTTTCAGAGAACGGGCCAGTGGGTACAACTGGAGGGCAGGCATAGGGCAGAGATGGAATGGGGGCGGCCTGGAAGGTGTAGGTCACCTTGGGTGGGTCTACAAGGCTGGGAAAGGAGCCCAGACTCCATTCTGGAGGTGTCTGTACTCAGTGAACAGCCTGTCTCTCCACCCACTTCAGCCCCCCCTTGTCTGAGGGCTACAGTTTAGGGGGGCTGGTGCACCATCGACAGCCCGGCCCCCTCCAGAGCTCTGCCCAAGTTCTGTCTTTCAGGCTGGTTCCCATGTATGCCTCCTCCAGTGACTCAGGTGAGCCTGTGCCAGCTGGGCAGCTTCTGGTGCCGTCCAGGAACTGACTGGGTTTTTTTTGTTTTTGTTTTTGTTTTTTTGAGACAGGGTCTGGCTTTGTAGTTCAGGCTGGCCCTGAGCTCAGCCTCAAACTCACATCACAGCAATCCTCCTACCTCTGCCTCCCGAGTGCTGGGATTACAGGTGTGAGCCACCACGCCCGGCACTGTGGTATGTGGTACTGGTTGCTGCTGGGCGTGAGTCTCCACACCCAGTATGGTATGTGATTACCAGGGATCGAAGCCGGGTCCTTGTGCTTGCAAGACAGGCGCCGGAACCACTGAGCTAACTCCCCGGCCCGGAACTGACTGTTTTGACAGCACTACCTGCTCTGCTCAAGTCGGCCTAGGCTGTACTGGTTCAAGTAAGGACCATGGCGACTCTGTTTCTCTCCACAGATGACTCTGGGGATGACGACGAAGGGCCTGCCTCCCCAGCCGACAAGAGTGAGCTCCAGCACACACTGAAGAGTCTCTCCCTGAAGTTAGACGACCTCAGCACGTGCAATGATCTCATTGCCAAGCACGGGGCCGCCCTGCAGCGCTCCCTGACCGAGCTGGACGGTCTCAAGATCCCCGCTGAGAGCGGCGAGAAGCTGAAAGCTGTAAATGAGCGGGCCACCCTCTTCCGCATCACGTCCAATGCTATGATCAACGTGAGTGCTCATCCCTGCCTCCATCCGGGGTGAGGGCGCCCAGAGGGAGGGGCTCCTCCGGCATCCTTGGGTGATTGACAGGCCGTGGCTCCAATCACTTCCCGTGGCTCGGAGTCACTTTCTTAAGTGCCTTCCCATAGTCTGTAGCATCTCTGTATCAGCCATAGTTGGGTGAGGATATTGTTTTTAATTGTCTGGCGGAAACTGGGATTTACTGTAGAATCTGATTGAGGCCCACAGGTGTCAGGAAGGTCAGGGCTCCAAGCTGAGAGGCCAGCTTGGTGAGCCAAGCTACCTTGGCTCATAGCAGGGACACGGTACCACAGTGGTCCTGCTCGTTGCCCCTCCCCCTGCCCTGGGTGCGTCCTGTGAGTACTGTGAGAGCAGAGCCCACCCCAGCACAGCAGAGGGGACAGATGTGTGTGGTAGGGGACTGGAATTCGGGTTCTCATACTTGGAAGAGCTTTGGAGTTGTACTTGCCAAGGGTCGTGCCAAGCTGATAGTAGTTACACAAACTGAGCAACCACAGAATGCAAACGAAGGCCCGCACCTTCGGTGGTTCGGGAAGCCATGCTGCTGGGACTGGGAGACGAGAGGGCCTGTGTGTGGCAGGGATATAGCGCTCAGCTGTGCTTTTGGGCTCTAACTCCTTCTGCTTGGCGTGCAGCCTCCTCGGCTCTGACTGCAACGGCCTCTCCGGGGGACAGCCTCCCAGAGGGGCACATCCCCCCAGTAGGGTTCAGGTACAAAGAGCCTGGGCGGCACGCTGGGAACAGGGCCAGGGCAAATGTGTACAGAACTGGAGGCCTGTGCAGGGGAGAGGTGAGGTGCACACAGTGTGGGTTGGAAGGGTCATCGGGCTGGCTGCAGACAGTGGGTGGTGTTCACACCATCAAGGTAGAAATCGGAGCAGACTTGGGCTGGGAGCTGGCACCAGGCTCTGATCCTGACGAGAGACTCAAGGGCAGGTGAGAGATAGAGGATGGAGCACACTTCAGGCCAAGGTCCCCAGGCCTCCATGGGTTTGCTTTACCAGCATGATTGTGGGGCAGGAGGACCCCCCCCGCATCACCTGCCCAGACGTGTCCAGGCCTGGAGTACTTGCCTGAGTGCAGCTTCAGGGATTCCTGCGCTGGGGCCCGAGTTGGAGTAAGAAGCATCAGACTACCAGGCACGTAGCCTACAGATGTATGTTTACCTCCGTCCATCCCTAGATCCCACAGTGCCCAGGGCTGAACTTGGCACTGTGTGTAGAGGATGCCGAAGGGCTGCAGCCCTGCGGCCACCCTGCATGTTGACTCTGTCATCAGGCTGTGCCCACATTTGCTTCCTTCCACTCTCCAGCCACTGTCCTCCTTTAGCCTTCAGATGCTCTAAGCCCAGCCAGGTACCTATATTACCTGTGTTACACCCAGACACTGAGCCTGTAAGGACACAATGCTGTTCGTGCTTCCCTAAACATCTGAAGCCTCGGACCTGCCCTCCACTTCCCTGGCACTGCCTCCTACCTGAGATGAAGCCGCACAGCCTTGAGGAAGCAGGGTTGGCTTTTCTAAGATAATGAGCCTCCCAGCTGGCTGAAGCCAAGCACTGTCTTTTAGCAGGCATCGGAGGCTCAGCTGTGTTTATGAAGCCGTAAAACTGCTTGAGGTTTAAGTGCATAATGAATTACTTTATGGGAAGCACAGCCTCCTGGGGCTGATTATGAGGCCTGTGTCCAGTCTGGGCTCCAGGGAAACAGTCGAGTGACAAGGGCATTTCCCTTAGAGGAAATGGAGACTGCCCCCCTGCTAAGCTTGTTGTTGTCCCAGCTGGATTCAGAGCCAGGTTTCTCCCAGGGACTGATCCCAGCAGCTATTTCTCACCTGATGAGAATTGGATCTGTTCTGGGAGGGCGGTTGGTACTAGTTATCCAAATCCGCATCGTGTGCCAAGGGACCACATAGGAAAGCTGGCTTGAGGGTTACAGGACACAGGGGTCACCCTGGAGAGGACTGGCTTCCTTGCCCATTATGGAGAGTGGCCCAGGGATCCTGAATCCTCCCACCCCCGATTCCCAGGGACCTGTTTGTGCACTGACATCTGTTGTTAGTTCCAGAGTAGGAAGTGAACTGAAAGGCCCCTGAGCTGTCTAGAGGCACCAAGGCTGGATGCAAACCTACATGTGTATGAGGCACTGGAAGGGTGGTGGCCCCTGATGGAGTAAAAGGTCATCTCACTCGGAAGTCAGGCTGTGGAGGGGGTGGCGTCACATCTACCCGAGGAGGAATCCCAACCCGAGGACCGCTCTGTGTCCCTGTCTTTCACCTTCAGACTTTCACGTGGCCTCTGATCACAACTTGTGGCACAAATGCCATCTCCCAACTCCTCCAGACATCACTGCGAGAAGCAGCTGTCTCCTCTGTCCTGCTCCCCACCCCCACCCCTACCCTGACTGTGGTGGGGGCCGCGAAGCTTCCAGCAGCTCACACTTGACTTTTGGGGATCTGTTCCACTGACTTCTTGGACAGGATGAGGCCCCTGCTCAATGCTGCCTTCAGCCTTGCTGAATGGTTGTGTGTTTTCTACCTTGAAAGCTCTGGCTGCATGTGGGCCACAATGGAACAGGAGCAGAAGGAAAGGCTAGTCGGCCGGACAAACCCCACAGGAAAATGAGGGGCAAGTAGCCTCTTGCTACCCTGACCAGGCCCTGTTGCTTCATCTTCACTTTCTCCAAGATGGTAAAGAATCTGACATTGCCCAACCTCCAGGAGAAAAGTCAGGGAGATAAATTTTAAATCTCCTTTAAATTTCAAGAACAGGAACAGTAGCATAAACCTTTTGGTCCCAATTTCCCAGCAGGGCAGGGAAAAGGGAAAGAAGTCCCTTGGATAATTTCCAGAGCCAGGGCACAGGCTTATGCTAGGTGCCAAGGGCCCGCTGGGGGTCAGGGCAGCCTCTCCCCTCTTGTCTGGGCGGTCTTCTTCTCTGTGTTTGAGAGAACTGTGTGCTGCAAGCTTTCTGGATTGAGACCAGTGAGGGATGTTCTGTGTTTCATGCTGTGTCATTCCTGTACACCCTGAGTAGCGTCCTTGCCACACAGTGCAGCCATGGCCATGTGGTTCCTGCACTGAGGGAGGTCCTGCCTGGTGGGTACGTTTAACCTGGACATTAGCAGCTGCCTGCTGATACCGACCTGGGGCCATGGGGCCGGGGGAGGCTTCAGCGGGGCACAGTTAGGCCTGGCTACCCTTGGAGCTCACAGTCTAGGAGACGTGATATTCAGGGATGTGACTTCCAAGCCTAGCAACTTACATGGCCACTTTTGAAATCTGGGTACAGGGAGGCCTGAGAAAGGCACAGGAAAGGCACATCAGGCCCAGACTGCTTGCCCTCATAGAAGATGGACCCTTGGGGATAGCTGTGTGCATCTCTTTACTCCGGGAGCCAGGGCAAGCCCCAGCTGGGGCTACAGAGGGCAGATGTAACTGCTATGGAGCTGAGCCTGAAAGGAAAAAGGAGGACTCCGGGGTGCAGATAGGAGGATGTGACCCCACCTACCCCTTACCTCGAGCCTCTAACAGCCTTTGGCCTCACACAGGGAAAATAATGCCTTGGTGGGTGGCAAGTCAAAAGGGGAAACAAAGGTCCCTTCTGACCACACTCATCCCCACGTCCACAACTCAGCATTATCACCTCCTGTATATTTATAGCAGCTCCTGGCCTTTTCTCCCTGCAAGGGTGGGTCACAGTTGCCCTCAAAGGCCCAGCAGTCCTGCAGCCTCCGGGCCTGGCCCAGGGCCCAGAGCCTAGCATATGGGAGCCTCAGCAAATGAGAGAGAAAGAGAGAATTATGAAAGAACATGGGAGCAGATGAATGAAGCGCATGGTGTCTGGCACGATTCCCTAGTGGGAAATTTTTCGGCTGATAAAAGCCAGCCCAGCAGATCCCTGCTTGAGTTACTGTTTTGAATTACTGTGAATTAGCCTATCATTCAGGAGAAATCTTGCAGCATCAAATGACTGTGGTTTGTAGAATGAGTCCTGAACTCCACAGTGCCATGGTATGGAGTGCTGTCTCCTATGTCTTAGGCTGGGGGGGGAGCCCTGGGTCTGTCCCTTGGTTTAAGGTACAGGGTGACTGAATCACAGGAGAACATATCACAAGCTCGTGCTTGGGGTGTTGGCTTCCGTAAAGTGTAAAAAAGGACCCCTAGGGTTATTCTTTGTTCCTAGAAGTGGTCTTTGGGGTGAAGCAAAGTGGACAGGCGATGGGTTGCTGGTGGTGTAATAGGAGTGATTCCCCCCATGCCTCCTGCCCTTGTCCTTTCCTTCACACAGCCACGTGACGTTGGCATCATTGCAGCCTCATTGTTGTTGTCGTCGTCGTCATGTGATACTTGAGTGCTACCCTCAAGCCAAAGGGCTCGTTTTGCACTAGGGTTCCTCACTGTTGCACAAGCACATCATGGGCTCAGATGTCAATGTCCCTGGGCCATTTCCACTGGCTGAGGTGCTGGAGGGGGCTGGGCTGCACCAGTTGGCTGCGATTGCCCCAGCCTGGCACAGCGGGGTTGATGGCCTCGTGATTCTGTCATGGCCCTTCTGAGGGCCAGCCCAGAGTGGGGTGCTGTTTGTGCTCCAGAACTAGGCAGTGCCTTCTTCTGTGACTGTCTTACAGATTCATATTTCTGCCAACCAAGCCCTCAGCCCTCCTCCTGCCACCTGCTCACACCTCTTCCTCTTTCTCTCTTCAGCCCTGGCTGTGAGAAAGGGCAACCGCGGTCCCACTTGAAGGTGCTAAGAGTTAGGTGACAGGTGCTGGTGGCCAGCTCCCCCTGCAGCACTGTAGGATGTTCCTGCCAACTGTGCCTGGAGGCCCAGCCAAAGTGGGCTGTTCCGTGCATGGTCCCCAGCACCTAAGCTCAGAGAGGTTCCTTAGGGTTTGTGACTCCTTCCAAGGCCCAGGGCCGGGCCCCGTTGACCACCAAACTCCCTGTAACCATCAGAAGCCTGGACAGTTAAGGGCGGCCCATGAACACCTCTGCAGGGAGGGGGTCACACAGCAGGACTCTCATCATCCAGGTGGGCCCTGCTCTAGCCACTGGGTTACAGTAAACAGCCCCCACCTTCATGGGTCTCATGCCCTCATGGCAGTGCTGCAACCACAGAGACGATACAGGATATCAGGCAGAAAGATTTTCAGAGGAAAGAGACTTAGCTGGAAGGGAGAAGTGTCTGGGCAACAGATTCCAGCCCCAGGTGGGCCTGGTGTGTGCACCAGTAATGAACGCTGGGCTGCTGCAAGGGATAGTAGGCTAGTCCCAGGGCCCCTGTGCAGGAGTGCTTTGCCTTCCTCTCCCAGTGAGTGGCATTATCTGACTTTTCTCAGATCCACTGTCTGGAGAATAGCAGGTGATAAGGCATATGCCAGTGCCTGGAGATCCATCGGGCAGCCCAGAGGGGGAGAAGGGCGCTGACACTGGCAAAAACTGGCCAGTGCTGTCTGAGCTGGAGGCAGGACCAGGAGAGCTGCTGTGTGACCGAGGCGGCCATTAGGGAGGCTTTGGGCCAGGGCAGCCCTCCCACTGTTCCAACATGGTACAGGAGGGTCTTTCCCTAAACTAGGTTTTATACAGCCAGTAAGGAGGCAGAGCCGGCAACAGAGCCCCATGAAAGGCCAAGGAAGATGGAGGTACCCCGAGGGGACAGAAAACAGGAAGGCTGGCACCAACCCTGCATTCCAGGGAGGGAACGTCCCACGGGAGATGCCCCGATGGGTAGAGGTGCCTGCAGAGTCCTGAGTGCAGGAGGGGGGCAGAATGAAACCCAGATGGGCTGTGCTGGGGGTTCAGTCTGGACAGAGCTGCAAGGGCAGAGTGCCAGGGGGGATTAGAAGGCGCTGGGGGTGGAGAGATAGGTGGGGAAGGTGGGGACAGCTACACAGACGGGCGCATCATAAAAAGAAAGACCATGTCAGAAAAAGCCATTGTCTGAGGCTTCACCACCCTGGGGCCTACTCGAGGCTCCTCTGGCCACCTAGGCAGCGGGAGAGCTCTGGAGTTGCCCCAATTCTCCTAGGGCCGCAGTGGGCAGGTTCTTGTCCAGCTGACCATTTTTCTGCTCCTGACAGCTTGCTCACTGGGGGCCTATGGAGAAGATTAAAAACAGACTCCAGAATTGTCTCAAATAAGTTGGCAAACCGGCAGCCAGATGGTGCCAATTCCTGTGTGCATGGGGTGAACTGTTTCGAATGTGGCAAGGGCTATTTTAGAGTTGCAGTTGAAGTAGAAAGCTTCGCCGAGTGAGTCACATCAGGAGAGCCCACAGGTGCTGGTCTGGCATGCGGCAGGCCACTGCCAGCAGAAATGCAGGTGGTGGCAGATCTGACCCTGTCAGATCTGCTCAGCCTCCAGGGGGCTGACATATAGTGTGACAGCTTGACCGGCCAGAGGGCTCGCACCTGAGCCCCAGGAGTCCCCGTGCTTAGTCTGGGACACCTAAGACGGCCAACTGTGTTCTAGTGTGGTGACCATTGGGGCTCCTTGGTCCCACCTAGGCAGTGGGAGAGCTTTGGAATTGCCAGAGCACTTTGAAGCGGGTCGAGCAGACAGGGCCTGAGTCTCAGCGTGGCTTCTGTTGAGCTTGGCTTTCTTCTTGGGTACCTGAGCCAGTCAGCCACTGTTAAGTGGAAGGAGGAGAGAGTCTGTTGACTCTAGGGATCCCCAGATTTGAGCTTCTGGACCACTTCTCAGAGAGGGTCCGGGAGACAGCGTCTGTTATCCCTGCTTCAGGCCAGTGAGAGGTAGAGGTGTGTGGTAATGACGGCCGGAAAGGGTTAGCATGGTGGGTGGGTAGTCTTAGCCCCAGCAACCTGGAGTATAGGAAGGTGAGCCCGGAAGCCTGAGGATCTTCATAGAATGTAGATTCTTGAGAGGTCCTGGCCTGGCCACAGGTCAGATACAGCCCTTTCTCTTGTCCACTCTTTGCCTTGGGTTCCTGGGACCTACAGCATGCACTGAAGCCTAGTGCCAACCAGCTGCGTAGCCTGGACTTTCTGGGTATTTGGACCATCTTGCCACCTCGTTTTCACAAGGAAAAGGTTATTCATCCCGTGTGCGCAAGTTCTCTGGCACCTTCTCCACACTCCTGTCCAGAAGGACAGTGACCATAGAAGAGTGTGACAGTGTATGTGTAGCTGCGAAAAGCCAGGCTCAGGCAGGATTCTGGTTCTGCAGACCCTCCTGAGGGCTGGCTGCGGAGGCCACCACAGACAGGCCACGTGTAGGCCAGGCAGGGGCCACAGGCTGCTTGACCCCATGCCCGTTCAGCTGCCGATGTTTGAGGAATAGTGAGGTCATGGATAGGATTAGGATTAGGAACAGCAAAAGCGATTAGGGTTTGTCCCCCTTCCCCTAGGGTACAGCTGGGTAGAGGTTTCCAGGTCAGAGACGTGCTGTCCATCCCATGGACCCGTTAAGATAAGCAGCAGAAATTCCTCAGGAGCTCAAGCAGCATGGCCTCAGACTCAGTTTCCCCTGAGTAGATAGCCCCTATAATCTCCTTCACAAGTTTGGGCTTCTCACATGGGTAAACTGTGCTGGGACTTCCCAGCCAGGGGACCCAGCAGGGAGGCCTGCCTTTCTGTTCTGAGCCTTGAGGTTCTCACTGTGTTCTGGGTTCCTCACTGGGCTCCCCGTCTTTCCTGCGGATGCAGAACCATATTTCCTGGGGAGCCCCCCTCAGCCCCCCCCATCCTGCTACATCTCAGGAGCACCCATGTTCCCTGTTGGCTTTGTTACCAGAACTCTTTCAGCAGACCTAGGGGTGGAAGAAAGGGGCGAGTCCTGGGAACTGGAACCCTGTCCCCATCCCGAGGACAGTGAACCCAGCAGGTCCCTGTGCAAAGAGTTTTATGGAGCCGTGGGGTCATCTCACGACGCAGAATCCCAGGAGTTTACAGGCGTGCCACAGGGCAAGGCCATGCCCAGGTACTGACGCTGGCTCTGGCTACCTGCTAGACTTCACTCAGCTCTCAAGTAATACAAAGTACGGTATTAATAGGGGGCTCTGAGTCAGCCCAGTTGTCTCTTGCACATAGAGTAATGTCACACAATTGAAGAGGAAATATGACCACGTTCAGGCCTTGGCTGGGCCAGCCTGGCCTCCCCCAGCCCTGGGCGTCTCCCCACACCCGCCCCCTTCCTGAGCCCCAGGCTTAATCCAGCTTAGCGGATGCACAGCCCGCAGGGCACTGCCCAGCTCAGCATTCCAGGGCAGCAGGGCCCGCGAGGCACCTGCCTGTCTCCACAGCACAGCCAGGATGGGGCCGGGAGAAGGCCAGCAGCAGCGTGCGAGACCCTGGGAGCTAGGGATGGACGCCAGGTGAGTGCATCATGGCAGAGGGACATGCCTGCTTCTGCAGTCCATGGGTAAGCGGGGCACAGGAGCCCAGCCCAGCCGCAGTAGGGTAGAGAACCTGTCTCCCCCTTCAACTGACTGTAACAGCCTACCATCTCCATGTGCCATGGCTGGCCATGTGTGGCCCACGTGAAGCACCAGTTGTCCAGGAGATTGGACTTCTATCTCCCTGCCATGCTATCCCACTCGGCCCTGGGGTGGGAGTGTGGTAGATGTCTGCAGGCCGTACATGGTGAGCACTAGCAGCTGGCAGCCTGCTACATTTGAGAGGCAGCATCTTCTCCATAGGCCAGGGCTGGATGAATGTCTTCCCTGACATCCTCGTTAGTGAGCATTTCCTGGGATCCCCAGAAGTCCACAGGTGCTTAGGCTGGCTCTGCACACACTACCTGACTGCCTCAGGCAGGAGCTGTGGCCTCCTCTTCCTCCCTTGGATTCGCATTTTCTCATTGGTTGTACTGGTTGGAGAAATGACTGCCCCACACAGCCCTGACCACAGCAGGCCCAGGGTGAGGGAGGGGAGGTGACATCAGGATAACCAGCTGTGTGGGGGATTTACTGGGATGGGCAGAGAGCCAGCACATGCGGCGTGCTACACATGAGGAGTAAGTCCAGGAGATGGGCTGGGCCAGGTATCTGAGCCAGGCAACCATCCAGGTCTGTCCAAGGCACCCCCTTTACCCCTGGGGAAAACGGTAACTGCTGAAGTGTTTAGAGCCCACAAATAGTGAAGGTAGGAGGTGGGGACCTAAGTCGCCTTTGCTTTGTCCTCCGGCTCTTGCTCAAGATGCCCTTTCCTATGAGCCTGTGGGAATTATCACTGTCATTATGTAGCTCTTTTAGAAGTCTCAATGTAAAGGATATGTATTATAGGAGCAAAAAATATGCATCTGTGTTGATACGAACACACCGACAGATGCTTCTGGGGGTTGGAGAGGGTTGGCAGGAAGCCATGAAGCAGATGAGTAGGGTAGAGGGATGAGGGGCTGGGCACAGCTGCCAGGCTACCAGGTGGGACACAAACACACCAACAAGAACATGGAAAATTAGGAAAAGTTTGTACCTCTCAGCTGTCACAGGGCTCTGTGTAGTGGCACAGTAGTTCTCACTGAAGCAGCAGTGCAGGAGGAGGACCAGCTCTGGGTTCCAGCGGTCACCATGCTGTGTGACCTTGGAACCTGTTGCCCCATCTTGGAGCGGAGTGGAGGTTCCTGAACACAAATCTTCCTGGCCTCCTATGAGGATATGAAAAGTCTGTGGCAGCCTGAGGGACTTTCTGTCCCTCCACTGCCTCTTTTACCCACTGGTGATCCCAGTGGAGTTTCCCTTCTGGTCCAGTTACAGGGCAGCATGTCGTTGTGTCTGTGGACAGGAGCCCCACCCTGACAGCTACAGCAGTGAAGGAGGGACAAGGCTCCGGACGACACAGAGAAGCCACTGTAGGACTCAAGGCTCGGACAGCTTTGGTTTTAGGGCACCAGACAGGCAGAAGTAGAGTCAAAACTGGAGCCTTTTAGGACCCACCGAAGCCCACTACCGGGCTCTCTAGGTTGCATGATAACCTGTGATGAGTCTCCATATCTGCTGGAGAGCTGAACAGATCCCCAATTTCCAAAGTCAAAAAAAAGCCCCAAATCTTCAGCCGTGCTCTTCAGGATCCTGGTAAGTGAGATAAGGAATTTTCTTCCCAAGACGGAAGACCCACCCCCAATCCTAAGCCAGGAGAGGTGTTTAAATCATACAAATCCCTGCTTAGGTGTGGTTGGGCAGGGACCAGCACCCAGACCCCACAGGGAAGGAGGTTCTCAACCTGGGGTTGGAGCACGTGGCATGTCGGATGGCACCGTTCACCCGTTATACGAGGGGCCAGTGCTCAGAGGAACCACGGAGCTAGGCCAGAACCCAGGTCTTCACACTGACTGATCGTGCCTTTTCCCATTGTGTTTTCCTGGTTTTCTTGGGAAGATTATGTCCCACTTACCGGCCTGGCCTGTCTTCCTCTCCAGCATGGACACTATGTAGGGAAGTGACAGAGAAGACTTGTCACCTGTCCTAAAATGGGGGATGGGACAGCATGCACTGTACGAGTATATTGGGATATTGGAGGAAGATGCTGAAAGTGTCACATGCTGGAACCAGCTCTCTCCTGGGGGAAGGGTCATCACATCAGAGTGCCTACCAGGGCTCGGGCTGTGCCCGGGGATAAGTAAGCAGACCATGGGGAGCCTGCCCACCTTGCAGGAGCTGGTCCATACTTGCTCCTCAGAAGAGGCCCGGAGATGCTGAGACCAGCCAGCCCACTCCTGCTCCCACCCCATGGGGCTGGCACACATGCCAGAACACCTGCCAAGTGTGAGGATTCTCATAGGAAGCCAGTTACTTTGAAGAGCAATAAGCCGTGGTCGGAGAAATGGGTCAAACTTGCCGACATGCTACTGCATGGAGCCTGGTGACTTGGTGACCAGACTGCAGTGGCTGGGGGGTTCCTGGAGGTGTAACACAAGAGAAATCTGAGGAATGCCGAGACCTGGCCTTCAAAGGTGTGAGCACCGGATAGGGTGGTCAGCCCACGAGGCTGTTTCTGTCCAGCATTCCCTCTTCCAGGGTCTGGATGACCTCTTGTACAGTCCCTTAGGACAGTGCTGCGTTGTCCTTGGGTCAAGTGGGGGCCCATGTGCCCATCCCCCTCCAGGCAAGGATACTGTGGACTTGCAGGGTGGACAACATGTGGCTCAGGTGAGCGGGGCAGCTAGGGTGGGGAAGGCAGGGCAGAGCCGAGTGTGTTCACACAGACTCGTACCAGGAAACGTGGCCCTTCCTCTTGGGATGAAGGAAGCACCTGGAAAGGGAAAATCTAGAGGTCTTAGCTTGGACTTCACTACCCTCCAGCCATGTCAGAGGCCTGTACCTTCCTCTCTAGTGTAAGGACAGGGGCAGGATGACGCCCTTGCTTCACAGGAGTGTGGTGGAACTCTATGAACTTTAAAAGAACATGGATGTCATGGTGGGTCTCAAGTATTAGCTGGGAAGTGCCAGCTCTCCTGGCAGATAAGACCCACCAAGGAGTCTGGAATGGGGCTTTGCTTCCTTCTGTGCCAAAGTGGGGCCCAGCACGTGATATATGCATGGCAGCTGAGAGCTGGAATCTCAGTATCTTCCAGCTCTAGGGGGCTGAAGTTGGCAGGCAGCATGTCCGCTGGTGACATGCTCCAGTGGTGTCCTGGCTGGAGCAGTGAGGAGGGCAGATGCCAGCTCCTGAGCTGGCTCTGAGAAGGCCAGTGTTCCCATGTCCCTTTGGAAGCCAGAGGGCCAGTGAACATGTCTCTGACCACTCTAGCGAGAAGGGAGTCTGGTTGGCATCCCCTGGATTTCCCTCACCGCCCAGAGCTCACACAGCCACTTGTCCCTCCTAGGCCTGCAGGGATTTCTTGGAATTAGCCGAGATACACAGCCGGAAATGGCAGCGGGCACTGCAGTATGAGCAGGAGCAGCGTGCCCATTTGGAAGAGACCATTGAACAGTTGGCCAAGCAGCACAACAGTCTCGAGCGGGCCTTCCGCAGTGGCCCCGGCTGGACTGCCAACCCCAGCACGAGCTACAGTGAGGGTGAGTGGGCATGTGCTGGCTGGCAGGGTGGGGCCAGTCCTTTGCCCCCCAGTCACCCATCCCCTAGGTAACCCCACTGAATTTGTTGTGCACCCCAGTCCCTGTCCACACATGGACTTTAACATGACTACATCTGGGCCTGACTTGGCCAACTCCAGCGTGTTTTCTGGTACCTGTCACCATCTAGTAAAAGTATCCCTATGCTTTTAAGTTATTAAACTATTAAGTTTAAATTCTCAAAAGTTTGGGCTGGGCAATAGAGCTCAGTGGCAGAGGGCTTGCCTTGCATGCATGAAGCCCTGTGCTCAATCCCCAGTACTGCATGTACATATACACCAGGTATGTACACACACACAATCTCAAAAGTTCAATAAACTCAGCTGTCCCCTATGTGATAGTGTTGGCCGGGAGGTCACAGATACCTTAGGTAGGGACCGATGGGAGTCAGACAGGGAAGCTGGGCTACAGCCAGGCTGATTGACATTAAACTGTTAATTTAAGCTCACTCTGGTTCTCTGATGTGGATATTCACTGGTGTAAATTTCCCTCGTAGGACTGCTTTCATTGCCACTTAATTTGTAGAAACCATCTAATATTCTTCATTTGTGGCCCATTGGTTGTTTAGGAGTAAAACGGAACCAAACTTTTGAACAAATGGACTTAAGATGTCTACAGAGTGTTCCCCCCTACAACATCAGAATACACGGTCTTCTCGGTGGCACATAGGACGTTCTCCCAAATAGACCACACACTAGCTCCTACACATGACAAGCATATTGAGAGCACAGAGGAGGCTTCCAGAAGGCAGTAGCTGAGCAGTGAATGTTCCCCCGACCCAGTGAAGGGCGAGGGCAGTCCAGAGTAACGTGGCCAGATGACTAAAGTGAGGAGCGAAGTGGAGCCAGGGTGGGCCAAGGCCTTTGGCTCTGGACTTCAGGCGGCTGGATGAGCCGTTTCTGGGATTACAAATGGAGGCAGAATTCTGTGTGTCTCTAGGAAGCCTCTTGACCACCAAAGGAGAAGACAGTGAGGAAGATGAAGATACCGAGTACTTCGATGCCATGGAAGACTCGACATCCTTCATCACCGTGATCACTGAGACCAGTGAAGACAGGTGGGCACTCCCCTAGCCCCGCTCTGTCCCCACCAGCAGGGATGTCCTCAGCAGCCTGGAAGGAGCATCTCCCAGGGTCAGCCCCTCCCACCTTGTTTTTGGCTCCCCTCCAGGTTGTTTTGAGACAGGATTTATGACAGTCCTGCCTCAGCCTTCCTAGTGCTGGGATTGTAGCTGCCTCGCTAGCACCAGCCCCCCCCTGGCATGGGTTTGTTTGGAGCAGGTTAATGCTAATTTTTTTTTTTTTTCTTGATTGGGAATTGATCCTTTGCACTGAGGTACATCCTTACTGTTTTGAAACATGAGACAAGGTCATGCTAAGTCATTAACTTCCCCAGGTTGGACTCAAACTCATGATCCTCCTGCCTTAGTCTCCTAGAGTACCAGGACCACATGGGGTAATCGCCACATGCAGCCTCTCTGTTCACTCTACCAGCTGTGTGCCCAAGGTTTTCTTTCAAAGCTTGCTCCAGATAGCATTTTTGCCCAGATTCTATTCTTATTTACACCCCAAATGCCTGAAGTTCGTATCAATATTTTCATTTCAAATGGAGACAGGACAGGGCACTGGCTGGATGGGGCGACCAGAAGGCTAGGTGTTCACGTGCCTCAGAGCAGCTCTATGTCCCCACTCCTTCCTCCAGCGTGTCATCATTTGAAAACTAGTGAAAGAGGCAGGAAATCTATTTTCTATTTCTAAGGTGTTGCTACATTTTTCATAAAAGCTTCCCCTTTCAGGATGTTCATTACACCTATGAACATACAGTAGTCTCCAGCACATTTATTAGTAATAAAGACAGTGCTGTCAGACTCTCAGACCCACAGGAATTCCCTGTGTGACCCAGGCAGGTACAAGGAGTGTGCGGGGGGTAAGCAAGCTCCTGAGAACCCCCACTACTCCTTTTGGCTTGGAGCTGTAGGCCCCATAGACTGATTTGCTTCATCACTTACCTGGCCCAGAGTCTTCCAGAGAAAGGGCTGTCTAGCCCCCTTTAGAGAGTATCTAGCAGTGCATCTCTGGTTCAGAATTTTGTTTCCCAGTGACATTTTAAACTTGCTGACGTTGTTCTCAATGTTCGCATGGCCTGGTTGCCCTGAACTTCTCTCCACACACCCCAGAAGCCTCACTCTCATGGCTGTGCTGCCAGGAAGGTCTTTCTCAGCTGGCCCTGGCCCCTGCCTACCTGTCTTGGGCCTGGAACCCCAGGATATGGGCTCTCCCCAGAGGCTTTCTGCTCATCTCCTGAGACCCTGGCTACCAAATCCCAGTTTCCAGTCCCAGCTGGTCCTTCAGTCCTGGGGTGCCCTGCTGCTATGCAAAATATTGGATATGGGCGATATCAGAACCACTTCTGCCCTACAAGAGCCCCAGTCTAGTGTGAAAGAGCAGCAGATAGCAGGCTCACAGGAGGAGCTATGTGGGATAGAAGGAGGGCCACAGGGCTCTGTGAGGCCTTCCCAGAGGAGGCGTCCAGCCTCTGGCCTCTTCTTAGGAGCTTTGCTGAGTACCTGCTGTGGGAACACTGGTGAACATACCCTCTCCAGATTGCTGCCTGTGTCTCTTTGCCCCCACCGTGAGTGCCCCAAATTGGAGACGGCCTGCTGGAGAAACTGCCTTAGTGGTGCCCCTTCTCGGACATGGGATCAGTACTGAGCCTCAAGATTTGTCCATAACTCATTTTTCCCTTCATTTTGCAGAAAAGCCGAAAGTGGGACCAGCACATGTGGGACTGTAGACTGGACCACGGCGGACAATGTGAGTGAGGTAGGAGCTTCCAAGGCCAGGTTGCAGGTGGCTGAGGGAGAGGCTAGTAATGCAAGCTCAGGACCACCGCCGGATCCCACCTGCCTCCCTGGCAGCAGTCTGGGCAGAGCTGATCTGCCTTTCCCATCGGCTCAGTGCCAGCCCTTGGGAAGTCAGAGCTGAGGGCATGGACTTGGAGGGTAGACGGGGCTCTGGCATCCTCGGATAGATGTGTTTTGCTTCTCCACAGGTGCTAGACGGAGCCTCACTTGTGCCCAAGGGCTCGTACAAAGTCAAGAGACGTGTCCGCATCCCTGACAAGCCTAACTACAGCCTTAACCTTTGGAGCATCATGAAGAACTGCATTGGTCGTGAGCTCTCCAGGATCCCCATGCCAGTAGGTGGCCCTTAGTATGGCGGCAATAGCGGCCCTCCAGGCGATGACATTGCTGCCGCCCTGGGGTGTCATTTCCTTAATGGCCTCTGAAGAGAATGTTACTATGTAAATGTGTTCATCAGCCACTCTTTCTAAGAACGGGGTCTTCAGACTGAGGGAAGGAGCCAGGGGGAGCTCTGTGTATACTGAAATGTGGGGAATGGCAGCAGCTGGCCGCTAGCAGGCAGGAAGGATGGGCTGGCCTTGGTGGCATGATAGTAAACAGCATGAGAGGGTATGGCAGAACATGCGAGAAAGTGGTGCCTGCTGCAGAGGAAACTGAGGCAGAGGGGCTGGAGAGGCATCAGGTAGGCTGAGGTGCTGCACAGCCAGGCTGACAGGTGGACCTCTCTGGCCGGTGGCTTCCTAGCAGGGATATCCTGAGTGTCTCAGCACAGCACAGGTGCTGGCATGATGCAGACACCGCTGCCTGGCCTGCCCTGGTTCCCTCCCACCCACAGGTGAACTTCAACGAGCCCCTGTCCATGCTCCAGCGGCTGACCGAGGACCTGGAATACCATCAGCTGCTGGACAAGGCGGTGCACTGCTCCAGCTCCGTGGAGCAGATGTGCCTGGTGGCTGCCTTCTCTGTGTCATCCTACTCCACCACCGTGCACCGCATCGCCAAGCCCTTCAACCCCATGCTGGGGGAGACCTTCGAGCTCGACCGCCTGGAGGACATGGGCCTGCGCTCCCTCTGCGAGCAGGTGAGGCTGCCAGCCTGGCAGTGGGCAGTGCCCGCTCATGCTCTTCCCAGGTAGCTCCTGGCAGACTGCCCAAAGAGAGAGGCATGAGAGGAGAGGGTGGGTCAGGCGTTGGAGAAAGGGAGAGCCACCGGGCTGAGGGAGGATGGCTGCAGGGAGGCCGGGCAGGCCAGGAAGTAAGGTCACCACCAAGATGGAAGGTGGCAGATAGGAGAAGCCTGAGCAAGCTATGCAGAGAGAGAGAGAGAGAGAGAGAGTGTGAGTGTGTGTGTGTGTGTGTGTGTGTGTGTCCCCGATCACAGCACTCACTTCCACCCCCTGCCCACGGCGATGAGCCAGGCCCCAGGCTGGGAGTTGCATCTTCACCATCATCACTGGACGCTGAGCCTGAGGGTCCTTACCACAAAACAGGCGATTCTCTTGGTGCTGGTAGCTCTACCTCCTGAGTTTAGCCAGAAAGCCACGCTGGCTGGCCTTGTTGCTAGTTTGGAAGGAGTACTGTGGCTGCCACGAGGACCCTTAGGTGACTGCAGTGACACACAGGGCCTGGCTTTGAAGGCAGTGCCAGCAGGTTTGCTAACGTCAGATGTGGAAAGGACAGACAAGGGTAACCTTGGCCTGAACCCCTGATTAGTGCATTTCCTCACTCAGCAAACACTGAGTGGCCTCAACATGCCAAGTGCTGAGGGGGCGCTGGGAGTAAGATTAGACAGACATGGCTCCTGTTCCCAGGGGTGCACCAGCAGCTACAGGGGGTCAGATGCTTCTGGCCAGGGAGGGGCCTGACAAAAGAAATGTGGCAAAAAGGAGGGGAGGAGGGTGGAGGGGCAGCCAGGTGACCCCGGCTTACCGGATGGGAGGTGTCCGTATCGGGACAGCAGTCCCCAGAGGGGCCTGGGGACGGGAGGGGAGGAACAGATGCCAGGTACACTTTGGAGGAAGAAGATTTGGGGAACATGACAAGGAAGGGCTGGGAAAACTCCAAAGTACTTGGTGTGGGCAGCCAGCACAGGAAAGACCAGGATGTGTCGTGGGGAGGGGTGAGACGGAGCAAGGCAGAGCCCAGCAGCTGTGCAATGAGGAAGAAAATGGAGACTTGGTGGTGCTGCCAGTACACGGGAGGGGGCCAGACTGGGGAGCCTGGGGGTCAGGGTGGGGAACAGACAAAGCTTGAGCCAGGACACTGACATGACTTCCACTCAGGAGGGCTGGACTCTGCCCTTCATTACAGTGGCTTTACTGGTCTGGGTGCCCTCCCCCAGTGACACTTCCCAGGTATGCGGTGAGGATTAAGTGAGGAAGTGGACACAGAAGCCCTGGTGGGACAGCAGCTTTCATTTCACTAGCCCTGGGCTCGGCTGGCCCTGGCCCTGTCCGGAGGCCCATCACCACACGTTTTCCAGCCCTAGCGCCAGGCCAGGGCACAGCAGGCCCATTTCACAGTCCCATGAGTGGAGGAAGCCACACCAGGCTGCTTTTCATCCCAAGACACCATCCCTCCTGGGCCCCTAACACTACCTGAAAGAGTAGCTAGACCCAATCCCATGGCTATGGCACTGCGCACCCTGGGTACAGGCCAAACCCTGCCTGGCCAGGAACCTGAAGGTGGTGTGGATCCCTGACCAGCAATGCTCATGTCCGGCCGTCTGATCCCAGGTGAGCCACCACCCCCCATCAGCTGCCCACTATGCATTTTCTAAGTACGGCTGGAGTCTCTGGCAGGAGATCACCATTGCCAGCAAGTTCCGGGGAAAATATATCTCCATCATGCCACTTGGTAAGTGGGGGTTCTGGGTGCTCCTGAGACAGAAAGACTATTCTGCTTGAGGGGGAGAATTCTGCCAACCCCCAAAAAACTGGCTTGGGGAGACATCCCTGTAGATCTGCCCAGCACACACGGCCTACAGGGCTGGCCTGCACCCCATGCCCTTAACATGCATGGCTATTCCTCTGGTTCTGAAGATCCCGGGCCTGTGGGTACCGTGAGGCACCACAGTGGCCTCAGCCCTGTATGAAGGCACTGTGACCTCTGACCTGTACCCCACCTCCAGGTGCCATCCACCTGGAATTCCAGGCCAGTGGAAATCACTATGTATGGAGGAAGAGCACCTCAACTGTGCACAACATCATCGTGGGCAAGCTCTGGATTGACCAGGTCAGGGCTGGGCATCCTTACTGGGGAGGGATGGCCCAGGGACTCACCGCTGACTGCTTCGTTCTCTCACCAGTCAGGGGACATTGAGATTGTGAACCATAAGACTAATGACCGATGCCAGCTCAAGTTTGTGCCCTACAGCTACTTCTCCAAAGAGGCACCCCGAAAGGTAAGCAGGGTTACCCCCCAGGGCCCAGAAGACACAAAAGGCTGCATGCTTACTTGGGCCCTGCCGATGTCCGCAGGTGACTGGAGTGGTGAGTGACAGCCAAGGAAAGGCCCACTATGTGCTGTCAGGCTCTTGGGATGAGCAGATGGAATGCTCCAAGATCGTGCACAGCAGCCCCAGCAGCCCCGGCTCCGATGGGAAGCAGAAGACGGTGTACCAGACCCTGCCAGCCAAGCTGCTGTGGAGGAAGTACCCGCTGCCGTGAGTGGGGGCTGGGGACCCTTTGTGGTAGGGAACGAGGCCAAGGGAGGGACAGAGAAAGGAGGCCAGGGAGCAGTGGGCAGCCAGCAGACACACCAGTGCAGGTGGTCCGAAGGGCTCAGCTTCCATAGAGGCTGATGTTATGGTGTGACAGACATCCAGCTGCAAATGAATTTGAATCTGTCCTGCAGCAGCAGAGACAATGGAGAGACTTTAAACAGGTGACAGGACAGACTCCTTCCCTGCCTGGCTACAAGAGAAAAATGTTAAAATAGTAGTAACCTGTTAGAAACAAAACTATAAAAACTAGCAGTAGTACAACAGATTCCAAAGGGAACATAGTAGAAATTCTGCAAAGGAAAAAGAATTGAGAACTCTTGAAAAGGTTTAAAGAAGTTGTTACCTGAATACAGGTCAGAAAAAAATAATCACACTAGAGCATAAAAGAGACACCACCTGGAAGATACAGGAGCTACAGAGAGAAGCCCAGTGAAGTTCCCACACTCGTCATGTCCCCTCGGATCTTGTTAGTGTTGCTGCACTGTCCAGACCTGAGTGGGACTCTGCAGCTCTGTAAGGTCCCTGAGCAGCACGCAGTCGAGCCCGAGGAGGAAATACAAGATTCCTTGTTAAACCTGAATCTATGTCGTGGGACTGTGGAACCAGACAATACTAAGCAGGCAGATTGTTAAGAGATATATATCACCGCTTAGAAAGAGCACCTGACAGCTGCCTTTGCATCAGCCCTAATGAAAACTTGAAGACAGGTAAACGATATCTTCCATGTGCTGATAGATTTACTGCTAACCTCAAATTTTACCCCGGGGGTGATCGATCATCTTTTAAAAATGAAGTTGAAATAAAGACCTTTTCAGGTAAATAAAAACTTGGTTGGCCACCAGCCAACCTGTGGCTAAAGGATAGAGCTCGTGCAGGAAGGTCCTGATGCTCGGTGGAAGATCGGAGATGAATAATGTCCCCTGGGGTCTCCAGTTTGAGAATACAGCTACCTAATTACTTAAGTCAGAGGAGGAATAAACGGAGAGAAACTGTACTGTCTAGGAAGAGGAGTGGAGACAGGCATTCAGGGGCTGGGGTGGGACTCTGTAGTAGAGCCTGTGTTGAGCATGCACGAGGCCCCAGGTTCAAGCCCTTGCATTAACCTTTGACTTCAGGAAGTACGGATATTGTAATTCCTTGCTAAAATACATTTCACTGGAATCCCCGAAGGAAAGGAAGGAGGTAGGTAAAAATAGCACAGAGGGAAAATAAAGAAATATTGCAAACATTTTTCCTGAAATGAAAGCGATAAAAGGACCTTAGCTTTATAAGTGTCTAGATGGGGCCGGGGAGTTAGCTCAGTGGTTCTGGTGCCTGTCTTGCTAGTGCAAGGACAAAGGTTCGATTCCCTGGTAACCACATACCATGCTGGGCATGGAGACTGGGCATGTGATTACCGGGGATCGAACCCGGGCCCTGGCGCTTGCAAGACAGGCACCGGAACCACTGAGCTAACTCCCCGGCCCAAGGACTTTCTAATCTTATATTTAAGATCTCTAGAGCAAAAATTATAAAAATTCACTAAACTATCAAAAATCCTAAACAAGTGGAAAAGCTGAATTGTTCATGGATTGAAAAGACGGTATTGTACCAAACAAGGTCCCATTAGGGATTTTCATGGAACTGGGAGAAGTTTTAAATTTCTATTGCTGAATAAAGGACATTTCAAGGAAGAAAAAAAAAAAAATAGGACTTCTTTTGAAACTAAGATGGAATGGAATGGAATAGTGAGCTTAGAAGCGGTGCCACAGCTCAATGTATCCTTGATCTATGACTAAGCACATTAGGTCATGCAGAAACAAAATAGAAAAAGATAAACTGAATCCCTCCCTTATAACAAAAATCATCCAGATAGAGGTCTTACAGTAAATATTGTCTTACTGTTAAACAGCACAGTTAATACTTTAAATATAAATGAGTATCTATGAGACCTTAAGAAATTACATTTTAAACAAGACACAGAAAAGCACTGATGCATTTAAGTATATCAAAACAAATTATATAAATTTGTGTTCATTAAAAAATATAAATTTGTGTTCATTAAAAAATATATCTGGGTGTGATGGGGCATGCCTATAACCCTAGTGACTCAGGAGACAGAGGCAGGAAAATGGCCAAATTCACAGCCAGTTTGGGCAACTTAAGACAAAAAACTAAAAAAGGGCTGAGGATATACGCTCACTGGTAGAGTATCATTTTGTGTAAGGCTGTATTTTCTATCCTCAGAACAAAAAAATTTCTTTTGCTTATTAACATGCAACTTAGGCATGGTGGGGTACACCGGTAATCCCACCACTCAAGAGACTGACGCAGGAGGATTGCCCCAATTTCAAGTCCAGCCTGGGCTACATAATGAGACTCTGTCTCAAAAAATAAAATAATACAGTAATTTAAAGAAAGTGATCATTGTGGTCAAGTTTACAAGGGAATAGACTTAATACAAGATACACAATTTATAGGATTATTTTATAATATTCGCTTAAAAAGTCTAGTGCAGGGGAGTATAAGATCTCTGTCCACATGCTAGAGACCAAAGAATCCAGCCGAGTCCCTGGATCCCAAGCAATGTCCCCCCATGAGTCCAGCCAGAGGCCTATAGCCCACAGCAATGTCTTAAGCAAATCCACATCAAGGGTCTGCACCAGGAAGGCCCAAAGGCCAGTGGTGGAAGCTAGTAAATCTGCACTGGCGGGCACAAAGATCTGAGTCACCAGGCTGAGGGATATGCACTAGAGCCAACAAGAGACGCTCAAGGTGAAGATCGGAGCTCTCCTGAAAAGGACAGCGGCCAGCCCTGGCAGGCTTCTCCAGGAAAATCCATCCATTCCCCTCTGGTTCTTTTTATGATATTGGCAACAGTTCTTAGGTGGCTTCTCCTTGCCCAGTACTCAGTTCAGCTGGGCCTTCCTAGTTGGCCATTAGTTAATCCACCACAGTGATAAAATTATGTGTAACCTGGAGCAGGTAATCACAACACCTGCATCTGACAGGACAATTAGTATAGAGAGGATTAGGGATGTAGCCTAGTAGAGGAATATATGCCTAACATGCATGAGACTTTTAATCTCTATCACCCCCCCAAAAGTAATCCTACAGTATTACAATCAAAAAATAATTTTAATCCTAGCATTCAAAAGGCTGATTTAAGATCTTGATTCAGAGGGCTGCATAATGAGACTCTCTCAAAAAATATTAATAATCATAATACATTTTAGAAACTTATAAACCAGTCGAGCAAAAACAATCTAATAGAAAAATGTGCAAGAGTCATTAACAAGAACTTCACAGAAATATATAAGGCCAGACATCACATGAAATCCACCGTCAACATTATGGGTAGTCAGGTAATCACTAATCAAAATCACCAAAATACCACTTTATATTCATTTAAATAGCAAAAATGAGTAAGTCTGATAATACCAAGGAAAGTTTGGATCCTCAATATCTCTTGAAATACTGCGAGTGAGAATATAAATTGGTGCAACCACTTTGGATAGTTCCTTTTTTAGCTACTGGAGATTGAACCCAGGGCCTCCTGAGTGCATGCTAGGCCAATGCTTTACTACTGAGCTACGCCCCAGTGCTAGTGTTACTTACTAAAGATGAACTATCATGTACACTATAGCCTAGCATTTCCACCTGTAGTATAGAAACGTATGTTTGCAGTCCAAAAGAAAGGGAGGGGGACAGAATAAAAAGAAATAAGATAACATATCTAAATCCAGTAAAGTCTCTAGTCTGAAAATCCGAAATGTTCCAAAATATGAAACAGTATGAGCATCAACACAACACTAGAGGAGGAAAATTCCACACCTGACCTCTCTTGGAAAGTCACAGTTGGTAATGCAGATGCAATCAACATATTGTATTTAAACTGAAACATAAATGAATTTCATGTTTAGACTTGGGCCTCATTCCCAAAGTAGCTCACTATACAAGTATTATGAAATTTTTAAAAATACAAGTATTTCTGGTCCTACCCATTCTGGGTAACAGTCTGTGCATTACTTGCTCCCATTATAAGTGTAAGATTCAGACAAATTTCCTTTTTGTGTGATACCTAAGTTTGATTAAAGGTAGGAAAAGAATCACGCAAGTTTGGGCTGAATAGAAGTAGGAAAAATACACCCTGCAGCATGAGGGTGGGGCACCATGTGAGAGAACACAGTGGCCCAGGTAAATTTTTAAATAACAATACAGTCTGCAAGAGAGACATCTAAGTAAGAAAATAAATATTGGGATAAAAAGATATGTTTATAGAAATGCTACCCAGACAAAAGCTGCTATAGCTGTCTACATCTCACAAAAGCAACTCTATAATCAAAAAGCAGCAGTAAAGATAAGAGGGAGAATTCATAATGACAAAGGCTCAGTTCACCAAGATACTCTGAATATACCTTGGACACAGTGACAAACCCTTAAAACACCAACAGTCGGGGAAACCCATTTTCCAGTCCTCCCATCTCTCTTGGACAGCTTTCTCAGTAAACTTTTCCAGTTGTTTTTTTTTTTAAAAAAAGCACATATAAAAGGATAGGCTCATAGAAATATAGGGTGAAACAGACCAATTTACAACTAAAGAATTTTATACTTTAATCAACCACTATTTATAAATTAGGCAAATAAAGAACTTTACACTGTACACTTCTTAGTTATGGATAGAAAAATTAACCCTGTAGGATAAATTTGAACAACAGGACATAAACAGCCAGTTACAGAATTACTGCACTCCAACAACTGAGCAAACACACTCTTCTCTGGCCCATCTGCACACAGTGACCATGTCCTGGGCCATCCGGCAAACTGTGAAGTAGTAGGATACCAAATGTCTTATCAATTGTGAGATCTGACCCCACAGGAACTGTGCTAGAAAAAAAAAATGACTAGAAAAACCTGCCTTTATAAATTTAAGAAATATGCTTCCAAATCAGTCATATGTCAAAGATGATACAAAAATCAGAAAATATATCAAAGTGGTAGAATTCAGCAAAAAGCACTAGGTGGAGGAAATATATTTCCTTAAAATGCACATATTAGAAAAGAAAAATATGAGCTAATACCCATCTCCAGAAGTCGGGGGTGGGGTGGGGTGGGGGCGCGGTATGCAAACCCTCCGTAATGGGAAGGAAGAATCCCGCAAAATATGTAAGGCAGGAAGCTTTACAATAGGATCAACAGTTTTCAACCAATGCGAAGTAAGGCAAACCTCTAATGTGGACGTTCAAAGTGGAAGACAGAAACAGCCTACGAACAGGGACACTGCTAAGCCACAGCCACGTTAGGAAACTTGGCTGAAAGAGACACGTTCCCCAGAGTCGTCTAGGGACAGAGCCGTTCAGCGGAGCCGTGTGCTAGGGGTGGCGCAAGCCATGAGGGGTGAGCTGGACATGACGGGGGTTTCTGCAGGGTGGGTTCGTGGTGGAGGGACCGGGGATCAAGGGAAGGTCGGCCGGGCCCAGAGGGAGCCCAGGGTTTGGCCCAGCAGGGCCGGGCGGGGCGGGCTTCGAGGACAGCGGCTTCCGGCCCTCTCTCTGCAGGAAGAACGCGGAGAACATGTACTACTTCTCGGAGCTGGCGCTGACCCTCAACGAGCCCGAGGACGACGTGGCGCCCACCGACAGCCGCCTGCGGCCGGACCAGCGGCTCATGGAGGAGGGACGCTGGGACCAGGCCAACTCGGAGAAGCAGCGCCTGGAGGAGAAGCAGCGCCTGTCACGGCGCCGGCGGCTGGAGATCTGCTCACCAGGCCGCGCTTGCGGGGCAGAGGAAGGTGAGGCCGGGTGAGGGAGGCCCAGGGTTGGGTGGGGGGACCTGGGGGGTGGGGACAAGGGCGACCTTACCCACCTCGGCCCGCACCCAGCAGAGAAGGAGTCAGACGGGTACGCTCCGCTGTGGTTCGAGAAGAGACTGGACCCGCTCACCAGAGAGATGGCCTACGTGTACAAGGGCGGCTACTGGGAGGCCAAGGACAGGCGGGACTGGCACATGTGCCCCAACATCTTCTGAGGGCCATCCCTGCCGCGAGTGCAGACGCCGGTGCAGCCGGGCCCACCTTGTCGTGAATGCCCTCAGTCCAATACTGAATACCACTCCCTTTGTGGGCCCTACCCCCCCCCAAACACCTTTTGGGGAGCTCCTACCTTAGAAGGGGGAAGGGCTGACCCGGGTTCTCTCCCTCCCCCAGGTGCCCCGGGTCACCTGTGCTCCTTCACCACGCACTTGGGCCCCATGGGCACCCCGGCACCCACTCAACATGACTCAGGCTGGCTGGCCCAGGCCATGGCTGCCCAGGCCACCAGCCCCCACCCACGCAGGAACTGGCCCCTCCTTGGGGGCCTCTTTTGACTTTTTTAGGGAAAAAAAAAAGTTTCCATTTCTTTTCAGCCATTATTTTTAGTACAGCACTTAGCAGACAGTTTTCTAAGTGTGCTTTCTTGCCACAAAATTGTCCTGGCAAGAATCCCTTTTTAAGACAACAGGAAGCCAGACCCCTTGGAACTGTGTAGCTCAGTATGGCAAGGCCCCCTGCATGAGCTACCCATCTACCTGGCACCTAGTGCCCACAGAGACAGGGGAGACGGGTCTGCGTTGGCCCAGCTGAGCACAGAATGTTTTGGGAGTGACAGCCCGTGGTGGGGGCGGGGACTGCTCAGTGTCTCCCCGTGGCTGGAGGGCAGTAACCCTTGCCCACCTTGGCCATGCTGGAGCAGCACCCTGGCCCCAGAGAGGTCAAGGAGCGATGAAAATGAGGGCGCACAGGTGCCCTGAGAAGCTGGCCCCAAATCAGCAATAACAAACTGACCCTCCGCGCAGCCTGGGCTGGTGACCTGGGCACTCACAGACCCAGCGTCCCACCTCATCCTCAGGTGGCTCCAGGGGTGCCCATCTCAGCATCCCCTGAACTCTTTATTTGCCTAATTTATAAATATATATATATGATATATAAATATATATTAGCTATTTTGCTTAAATTTCTATAGTATGTAAAAGTGAAAAATGATGAAGACAGGGCCCACCTGTCTGAGTTTGGCTTCCCACAAGCTGTGCCCTGCCCTCTCCTCATACCCATTCTGGTGGCTTCTGCCAACCTTAAGGGACTGGACTGATGTGGCCAGTCTCAGCCCTCAAAGATTCCTGCTCCAACGTCTCCCACTTTAGTTTGGTTCTAAAAGTTCACTGGGGGGTTTTTCTTTCTACTCCAGGACTGGTTTATATATATATATATATATATAAAAAAAAAAACAAAAAAAACAAAAACAAAAGTGAAAACACCAACGTGTGAGATGCCTTACGATGCCCACTCCAGAAGGGCGGGTTGGGGGGCCCATGGAGCCTCCGGAGCTGTGGAATGGACCCCTTCCCAACACTGTTTGTTTGTGAGCAAGCAGCTTTTGAGCCCTAATAAAAACCTTTGGCTTTGGAGTTTTCTATTGCCCTGTCCCCGAGCCTGTCTGTGGGTGGATGAAGAGGGGCTCACAAAGACAGAGGGTGACAGTCCCTGAGGCAGCATGGCAGAAGGGGTGTGGGGCTGGCTTTATGGAAGGGAGGCTGCATGGGGCTGAGCGAGCACCGTGTCACACTCACCTAGAAGGGTCACAGCTCTGCCGGGGGCCACCCTGGTGACCACACCCAGACTGGCTCCTCCTAGGAGGGCAGTGTGCCAGCCACCTGGAGACCTCGAGCAGGCCCCTCCTGTCTCTCGATTCCTTCAGGCTGACAGGCTGGGGCCAAGGCACCCAGAGCGCCCCATCAGTGGTACCGATTTAGATCCATAATGTCCTTCTCAGAGTGGCTGGATTACGGCACATTGTCCTTATGAGCATCCATGGGTGAGTCCAGGCACTGAGCGGCCTACTGTGAAGTGCAGCCTGACCAGAAGGGTGGGACTGCAGAGGGTGTGACCTGGAAGGTGTCTCCTGGTCCCCCCTTCTCTCCCTGCTTCTGGGCTTCCATGACATCAGTAACTTCCTATGGGTGTCTTCTTCTTCTGAGACTGTGTCACAGTTCACAACTGTGGCACAGCACGACTCTAATCACATGAGAGGTTACTCCGAGACAGTGTCCCGTTCAAACTCTTCACAAGGCCCAGAAGGATCCCCTTTAAGTGAGACCCTTTCAGCGTGAAAGCCTCATAAAGATGGTCTCAAACTGAAGCTTCGTTGGCTTTGTGTGGATAGACTGAGGACGTACGGATAAAGGATAAAAGAAGGATGTCTGTATAGGGCATGTAGGGGCAGGGGAAGGAGAGGGGGTCTGTTACATGTTTGACCTCAGTCACAAGTCAGAGTAAGGGGAACAAGGCACAAGCACTCACTCCTTAAGGCAGTCAGCTTTGATCCTATGTGGCCTTACTGCCCTGTAGACTATCTTTTAATCTCTGGTAAGATTTAGGTATGGGGCTCCTAAAGTCCCTTCTCTGTGCAGAGCCATCTCACACCTGCCTCTGACCATCACCCCACATCTCTGAAACTGTGAGCCAGAAACACACCTCTCTGCCCTCAAGTTGTGTCAGGTAGTGTCTCTTAGCAATGAAGAAAGTGACTAAGACGAGGGAAGCTATGCCCTGCTAAGTTCCACACCCGCTTGGCAATCGCCACCTGGACTGCTGCTGTTGCCCAGAAAGACTGCCAGTGGGAGCAGCTGGTAGTCTGCCCCCTGGGATGGTCTGGCAGTGGAGGAGGACCAAGTGAGAAGACGGGGCGGGGCGGGGAGCCTCCACGCTTCAACTCTGTCAGCTGACCCATCAGCTCCCTCAGCCTCGTTTCCCCGCCTGGCAAGAGGTGGCCACTGCTGAGTCCTGGCAAAAGAGCTGCAGAGGCAGCACACACTGGAAAGGGGGGCTGCATGGACAAAACCCAGAGTCAACAAAGGCCAGCCCCGAGTCAGAGTTAACATCTGAAGAGCTTGGAATAGACTGGACCAGGTAGAGCCCTAAACGAGTAAAATACACACACGCACACACACAAAGTTCTAGCTGGACATAGTGACACACACCTATAATCCTAGCACTTGGGTGGCTGCAACAGGAGGATTTCTATGACATTGAGGCCAACCTGAGTCAGTGAATCTAAGGGCAGCCTAAATGGCACAGTGAAATCCTCTCAAAAAACAACAAAAAAACCCTATATATATTATTTCTGCAGTATAGACTATAAAGGACCATTGATGATCCAACAAAAGGATAATATAGAAAAGGCCTTTATAGATATAACTGAAAAGACCTAAGTTTATGGAGAAAATGCTGTCTTCGCTAGGGGGTAAACTCAGTCATGCCAGACTTAAATCTATAAATTCAACATGATCTCCTTTAAAATACAGTGCAGTTTAAAACTCTGGCAAGCTGATGGGAAGAGAATTGCACAAAAAAAAGGAGGATAAATTTTTTCATAAACAGTTTTTAAGAACTCACGGGGTGGGAGAGGGGAAAGTGGGGACTTGTAAATAACCCAACTAAAAAGCGACACATGACTCCCTTTTTCGGCACTGCTCTTCATTCACCATCTGGCCTAACCTTGTGTTGTACATATTTATTTGATTCCCCTCACCACCACCCACAAGGAACTGTGAATTTCCTAAGAATGGGAATCTTATACGGTGTAACACTGCCCGGTGCCTGGCACCAAATAGATACTCAATAAGCAGTTGACAATTGAATGAGTTTATAGACCAGCTAGCACAGTGTATCAAGCTGGGAAGGGTTCTGAGAGAAGTAATGAGGGAAGAACTAACTGGAAGACCCAGAACACTCGTCTTCTCCACTGGAGTTGGACGAGCTGTTGCGTACAGACTTAGGCTGGAGCCTGAAGGAATCTCTAAAGAGAACCAGGACGTGTAAGGGGAGGACACCTAAGGTTCTCTCTCCGCGGGTTACGGCTCAAGATGAGAAAAGAGGGGAAAAGACACCAGGGGGAAATTTCAAGATAACATTGAAGTGAAAGAAAGCAATAAACATTAACGTTCTCTTTATGAAGCTAGCCAGCAACTCATAACTTCAACAAAACCTTGATACAGTGCTAAGATACACAGGCCACACTCATTTAAGAATATACTCAAAAATCCAAATATGACAACAGCAAGTAGAATCCAGCCACAAAAGATTGATACCTTGTTACTGTGCCCAAGTGAGCTTGATATGGTAATTCATAAATGGTCAATACAAAAAGCTTTCTATTGTAAATCATTCTTTAACCAGTTACAACTTCCCTTTTTTTGGTAATGCAGTGGACCAGTTCTAGAAAATACTCCTTTGTGGAAAATCATATATTTATTATATAAAATTTTTAAAAATCTTAAATGCATCCATGAGCTAGAAAGAATGTAAGGAATGTATCTACCTCACCACCATTTACTGATCCAGTGGGCCTGACTCTACATGTTATTGCCTTAAAGGCCCCTACAAGACAAAGCATCTCATAGGCGATGTCTCTTTTAAACTTAAGTCCCCAAAGGGTTATACTTTCGGTGTAATGATAAATCCAAAATGAACACTGGTCCCAAGCACAGTAAGAAAAAATTCCCTGATTATTTATAATCAAGAGTAGACCCCTGGTTGGTTAGTTTTGCACCTCAACTATGGATTACCTGAATACAATAAAGCTCCTAGCACAGACTCTAAAATAATCCTAAACCAGTCCCCTTGGGAGGATTTTCCTTTCGTTCCAGATGCTATAAAACCCAAATACGAAGCTGCGTGAAAATGAGCAACTCACAGCATAAGCATTCTAAGGACAGAAGAGCGAGCAGAGATGACGGACGACAGAATCTGACCTAAAACTCCTGCAAACAGTGAAACTATCAGATACAGAAGAGAAAACAAGTGTTTCATACCTTTCGAGGAACAGAATGGCATTTTGAACATGCATATTAAAAAAAATTTAAACCTCCAGAAAAAATATATATCACTACAAACTCAGCGAATAATTTTCGAGCAGAATTTACACCCTGAAGAATGTGTAAGTTTATTCTCTGAAGAGAGTATCTGTGATACAAAAGTGAGATCTGAAGAAATCCAGAAGGTCATGCAGAGACAAAGACAGGAAAAACATAAAAAGCAAATTAGGAGGCATAAAAGATAAAAAGCTGGAAGGTCTTACTTGTGTCTAATCTGTTTCAGGAGAAAAAATAAATAATGGAGAGACCAGAAGCAGTATTTGGCTAAAAATTTAAAGGAAATAATAAATAATAAAATAATAAATAAATAATAAAAATAGAAATAATAAGTAATAAAAATAATAAAAAGAAATAATAAAATCATAAAAATAGAACTAATAAATAATTAAAAAATAAATAATGAAGAGACCAGAGCAGTATTTGGCTAAAAACTTCTAAAAACTCATGAAAAATACCAAGTAGTAGACAAGCTCAACAAACCCCAAGTAGGGAATATAAACAATATGGTGGAATCACAAGATCACTAGGACAATCTAATCTCAAAAGCAGCTGGACTGGAGAGAGAAGAAAAAGATGGCCTCCAAACAGCATCAGTTAAACTGAGAGCTAGTCTGGGGATGTAGCTCAGAGGCACCGCGTCTGCTCGACAAGCACAAGGTCCTGGGTTCGATCCCTGGTACTACAACAAAACAAAGAAAAACCTGAGAGTTGACCTCTAAAGGAAGTCAGTAGACATGAAAATGGTTATATCCAAAGAAAAGAGAAAATGTTAGTACTTCCAGTCAAAATATCTCCTAGAAATGAAAGCAAAACAAGGGATTAGCAAGATTTTAAAAAACAGTACCCACAGTATGCTGTGGAATTATACCTTGATGACTTAGCTTCTATGTAAAATTTACCATCATTAAAGCAACAGGAATACTAAATTTCCAGGACAGTAAAAGAAACACTCAGTGAAAGAGAGGAAAAAAAGTCTAAAAGAAGACATGACAAGAAAGAGAATCAAGATACAGTAGAATAAAAACATGAGAGTAAGATAAAGCAATAATCAATACATCAATAATTACATAAAATTTCAGTAACAAGTACCTCAGGTTAAAAAGAATCTAGGGTCAGGAGTGGTGGCTCACGCTTGTAATCCCAGCACCCAGGAGGCAAAGGCAGGAGGATTGCTGTGAGTTCGAGGCCAGCCTGGGCTACCTAGTGAGCTAAGGACCCGCCTGAACTATGAAGCAAGACCCTGCATCCAAAAAAAAAAAAAAAAAAAAAAATCAATCTAGAAAAAGGCTATATTCTACTTACAAAAATACATGCACAATATAAACATATGAACAAAATGGACTTCAAAGGCAAAACATATTACCAGATGTCAACTATTAGAAACTATTAGTCGTTATATAGTAATAATAAGTAAAATTTATAAAACTCTAATACTCGGGCTGGGGATACAGCTCAGTGGTTCCGGCGCCTGTCTCGCAAGTGCAAGGACCGGGTTCGATCCCCGATAACCACATAACAATAGTGGGCGTTGGAGACTCACCCTGGCAGCAACAAGTACCACATACCACAGTGCCGGGCATGGTGGCTCATGCCTGTAATCCCAGCACTCGGGAGGCAGAGGCAGGAGGATTGCTGTGATGTAAGTTGGGGGCTGAGCTCAGGGCCAGCCTGAACCACAAAGAGAGACCCTTTCTCAAAAAACCTTAAAAAAAAAAAATTAAACAAAACTCTAATACTCTTATGCATCTAATAACATTTCAAATTATACAAAGTAAAATGGTGCTCACTTGAGCAGAACATGTACTAAAAAAGTAAAATGGGCACAATCATAACAGGTCCAAAATCATAATGAAAAATTATCTCTCTCCTAGTAATAAGAGCTCAAACAAAAATATCAATAAGTTTTCAAGCAGCCAATTAACTAATTTGATGTAACAGGGGTATATAGGGCATTATAGGTAATTGCAGAATATGTGTTTTTGAAATTCAAGTGAAATTTCTAAACATTAATCACATATCTTAGGCTACTAATCTCAGCAAGTTTCAAAGAACTATATTCTCATACTGCAATGAAGTCAGTTCCAAATCAACAATTAGTGAGAAAATTATTAGAACATTAATAAGTGTGCTTTAAAATATATGTGTCAATGAAGAAAAGGATCACAAAATATTAAAATACTATATATCAATCCTATCAGATACAGGTAAAGCAGTATTTAGAGGGAGGTAAAAAATCATTAAAAACTTACAGGCTAAAAATAATCAGCTAAATATCCACTTTCAATAAGAAAATGAGTATTAGGATAAACAAAATAAAGATAAATTTAGATATTAATAAAATAGAACACATAATACAGTCTTTCCTCTCACAAAGGGGCTATAGTCCAAGATCCTTAAAAGATGCTTGAAACCGGATAGTACTAAAGCATATTTTTGTCTGTTGTTAAACATACACACCTATGAAGTAATTTATAAGTTAGACACAGTAAGAGATTAACAATGATTAATATTAAGACAATTATGAAAATACAATAATAAAATTTCTCTAAAACCATATCAATTATTTATTTATGGAATTTTCCATTGAATATTTTCAAAGCATGAATAACAGTGGGTAACGAACCATCAAAAGCAAAACTATGGATTTAAGAGAGCACTGGTAATAACTAAGACAAAGAAAGCTGAAGTTGTTTCTTAAAAAAACTGAAAATTGATTACACACTTGTGGCATTACCCACCAGGAAGACAAAGGGAGGGAACAATTGCATAAGCCAAAACAATGCTTGGAATAAAAGAAGGACATAAAAACATGCTAGACATATTTAAAAATGATATTATGAGCAACTCTGACAATAAATCTGAGAACAGATAAAATGGATAAATTCTTAGAAAAATATAATTTAAAATGACTAAAAATATAGAAAAATCTTAATAGTATTATAACCACTTTTAAAAACTTAAATTACAAATTCCACATATATACACACAAAACCCCAGAGACAAATGGACAAAAAAAAAATAACTTCAGTCTTACAGAAACTATTCAAAAAGTAGAAGCAGTAATATTTCCAAATTCATTTTTTTAAGGCTAATAAATCTAATCACCAAAAGCTGACAAGGACAGTACGGGAAAGGAAAATTACAAACTAGTATTAATCATAACGTTATTATTAAAAACAAAACATGAAAAAATCTAACAATATATGAAACTGATCATTGTACTGCAGAAATGCAAAATTAGTTTACTGAGAAAAACTAGCTAATATGATTAACAAACTAAAGGCAGACAGACACTACATGCTCATCTGAAAAACACTTTAGACAAAATTCAACATATATACATGATATTAAAAATTATCATAGGTATGGAAGGAAACTTACAATATAATTAATATCTATACATATACATTCTCTTTGCTTGTGAAACAGAGCAAGAAAAAAACCCCCATTTTCATCCTATGTATACAAGACTCTACTGGAAGAGCCAATGACATCAGCCAAGAAAAATATTTATATGAAGTATGAGAACTGGCAGAATTACCACTACTCACAGATGACATCACACTGAAAATCCAAAGGAACCTACAGATAGGATAATAAGATCCATCAAACAAAAGGTATACAAGATACCTAAAAGGGAAATCACATTTTTGAGAGATCTTAATTAATGGAGAATTACTTTAAAAAGATCTTAATTAGTGGAGAATTACACCATCTACATAGTTTGGAATATTTATACAGATATTATTTCTGAAATTGATGGTAAATAATTCCAATAAATCTTTACAGGTTTTCTCATGGAACTTGATGATTCTAAAATTTATATGGAAATACAAAAGATTATGAATAGTTGAAAAAAGTCCTGAAGTTTAGGAAAAAGTGAGAAAACTGGCACTATTAAGTATAAAACTATAAATATTTAAATCAGCATTGGCATAAAAAAATACAAAAAACTAAGTCCAGAAATATCTGATATATAAAAGAGGTAGCACTGTAGACCAATTTAAAAAAAAAAGAGTTTTCAAAATAAGGGGCATGAGAGCAAGCAAGAAGGGAAGGAGGGAAGGACAGAGGAAAGTAAAATGGACAGAGGAGGTGGGAGGGCGGGAGGCCCTATCTCATGGCATACACAAAAGTCAATTTCAGGTGAATTAAAGATGTGTATGCAAGATAAAACTACAAAGACTTAGAAAATAACATAATGACTTCATGACCTCAGGGAAGGGAAAATTTCTTAAACAAGTAATTAAAAACAATACAGAAACAACTTGATAAATTAATCTACAGTAAAAGCAAGAATTTCTATTCAATCAAAAGACTTGCTAAGATGGAAGTAACAGGGCCGGGGACTTAGCTCAGTGGTTCCGGCGCCTGTCTTGCAAGTGGGAGGGCCCAATTTCGATCCCTGGTAATCACATACATCAATGCCCGGTGTGGTGACTCACACCCAGCAGCAATCAGTACCACACACCGCAATTCCAGGCATGGTGGCTCATGCCTGTAGTCCCAGCACTTGGGAGGCAGAGACAGGAGGATTGGTATGAGTTCAAGGCCCCCCTGGGCTACATCATGAGCTCAGGGCCAGCACGAACTACAAAGTGAGACCCTGTCTCAAGAAAAAGATATAACAAAAGACATACCAAACAGTGGGAGAAGAAATTTGCAGCAAAGATAACTTCTAAAGGACTTGTATCCTTAATATAAAAAAACAACACCAATCAAGAAAAAGCCAGCATAGAAAAATAGGCAAAAGTCTTGAACACGTTATCACAACAACAACCACATGTTCAATAAACAGAAAGTGCTTAAACACAACAGAAATCAGGAAAATGCAAATTAAGCAACAATGAGATATTGCTCCATATTCAACAGACTAGTAAACAAATTTCCAATCTAGTAATAGTTTTGAGGAGGAAGTGAAGAATGAAACATACGTACATTTCCAGGGCCAACAGTTGTGAAATCTGATACAACTTATGAAAAAAAGTGGCATCCAATGGGCCTGGCCTATGACTGCGATCGACTACACTAGAAGAAGAATATCTTACATGGTAACAGGAGACATAAATAAGAACTTCACAGTTGCTCTTGATATTAAGAAAAAAGAAAAAAATATTAAATCCAAATGCCGGTTATAGAAGCATGAATTTTTTTAAAAAAGCAGCTTGTTCAATTGTCAGTGTAGTTCTTTTTTTTTTTCCCCACACTGTGAAAACCTGATGAATTTGGGGGGACATAATGGTGAAAATATAAAGCAAACTGCAAAATAATGAATAAAATGTTGCATTTGTTGAAGTTCAAAAGGAAGCAGAGTAAAAAAATTATTAACAAAAGACAAACATTATTTGGAGCAGGGAGGAAAGGGATTCAGGAGAGACCAATAGGGTTTATAAAGTTACAATAAAACCAGAAGATGGGTGTTCCTTGAGAGGGAGGACATAAAAAAGAAGTAAAAAGGAGACAAGGAAATCATAACTAACCATTGTACTTCATAAAGAGACTACAACTTCAAGAAGACAGTTGTAGATCACAAATGGACTCCATTAACAAAGTGCCATGTGGGAGCCTGGTAATTTGTGGACGTGGGAAGACACTGAGCAGGATTTTAACCAAGAGGGATACACACAGCCAGGAGGCCACGCCAACGAGAGTCAGAGATTCCAGGAAGAACCTGTCAAAGACCAAGGCCAGGCAGCTCAAAGCTCAGCAAACAGAGGCTGCATTGATTCTGATGCCCTCAAATAGGGCATCAAACAATTTGGAACCAGGTACACTTAAAAAACCAAACCAGGGGCATCTCACAAATATCTTTGCGTTTAAAATTAAAATTAATGGTGCTACCCACCACAATCTCCTATAGGTCCATTTCTACATCAAGCTTTCCCGATTGTAACCCTATAGCTTGGCTGAGATGTAGTCATTTGGGGGCATGAAAACTCCTAAAGAAGAATCCTTTGGACAACCCTTGTCAGGCCCCTCCTCCATTCATGTGTCTGGGAGCTGTTTGATTTCGCTTTAGAATTAAGGGCGCTCTCTGATCTTGCTCTACAATCAATATTTTTGCTCAGCCTTCTCTTCACTCTCTGCCTTGTAATTCTGAGCTGAGAGAACATCAGCCAGATGGTAACACTCGTGTATCTTCCTAATTTATAAATATTCTATGTAGTAAACTAATAGCTACCTAGTGTCCAATAAAAAAACAGCTTATAGAAGAAAATGCCATGTAGGCTTTTTAAGTTGATATTTAGAGACAGATTTAGACTTATTGTGCCTTATTCTTTTGTTATTAGTGCATATTAGTTATATAGATTAATGGGTTCCATTTTGTCAGATTCAGACATACATATAAAAAGCTTCTCATAGCTAAGAAAGCAACACATAGCGAAGGAAATATCCCACCAGAATGGGGGAGGGGCTGAGAATTTGACTCAAGTCGTACTGCGTCTACCTTGGAAGCACAAGGGCTCGAGTTCGCTCCCTGGTACCGCCAAAAACAAACAAATAGTTCTCCCTTCACCCTACAGAATGGGAGAAAATCTTTACCATCTACTCTTCTGACTGATGATTAATTTTCAGAAGAAAGAACTCAAAGAGAAACCATAAAAACATCTCAGGTACAAATGGCTGGTAAATATATTTCTAAAAAATGTTCAACTGCACATTGTTTTTTACATAGATGGTGAAAAGGCACTTGACAAAATTCCGCCAGCTTCCAGGGGACATAATGCCCGGTTCATTTTGTGTAGTGCTGCCCCCTGGTGCCGAACTCAGGTAGGACAGCAGCTTCATGTAAATTCCAAAGGCCCCAAGATAGAGCTATGAAACTTGTTCAAAGGCCATTTACCAAAACCAACAACCAGCGTCCTGTTTGACCCTCACATCAGAGCTGATCCACAGAAACAAGACCCAGAATGATTCCACAATGTTTCAGTTTCCAAGTAAAACTGGATGGCAATTAAGTTAATATCCTGGCAAATTTGTAAATTGTCTCTATAGAAAACACGTTTTTAGAACTACCAGCGTCTGTAACAGCTTTTCTCCATATTAATAATCAGTGAGCCCTTGGAAAAAGTATCTCACCACAATAGCGACAAAGCCCATAAAAGCCGGAGTAAATTTTATAACCAGAAAGTTATAAAAGCTGAAAGAAAAAATATCTTATTGGCCTACAAAGTTATAAGACCCATATGAAGAAATTATAAAACCTTACTGGAGAATTTAAAAGAAATCTCGAATAAATGGAAAACCATCTTCTATCCTCTGGGGAGATTTAATATCATAAAAATATCCACATTCTCAAAACATTTAAATGTAATGTAATTATAATTTAAATCCCACTGAAGCTTTTTTTTTTAAAGACTGGTATAGAAGAGAATTGCATCCAGAAGTTTAAAATTTCATGAGCGAATACTAAGAATAGCCTAAAAGCTTTAAAAAAGTGATCCCTCGCGATGCTAATTGCCCACAGTAGTTTCAGCTACAGCCTCCGCCCTCACATCACATTCACCTGTGCGAATAAGGACAGGATGTAGAGTTTCCAATCAACAATTCAAACACACGGAAACATAAGAGCGCAAGTGCTGCAAATGGGGCTATTATAGGTGCACTGCCACCTGGGGATGGGTTGGGGAGGCCACAAACTTTGGATTCCTGCCTTGTGGTTTAGACTACAACATATTCCACTCGGACTCAAAACTGACAGAAAAATTTAAAAACACTGCAGCAAAAGTGAAAAGGGGATAGATTTTCCTTAGCATGACAGAAAACACCAAGAAAAACTAAAAATGCTTACCTTTCAACAAACACCGTAACCCAAGCCAAGGGTAAACCTGTAGAAGATAAACTTGGGAAGCCGCGAGAGTGCAGTCAGACCCCAGGAAAGGCCGACAGACTGGTCCTTTAAAGCAAAAGAAAAAGCAAGCAGTCCCTCCTTAGCTTCTCCACCTTGCAGAAATAAGGACGCGCAGCTAGAAAATGTACCCCTCACCAAAAAAAAGTTTCTCCAGTAACCTCTTAACTGCTGGAAAACAATGGAGGAAGAAGGTTGCATCTGCATCTTGGATTTGAATGTGCAGTCTCCAAGAAAAAAGTTTCCTTGTGTTCTGCTTGGACAGAGGGCAGCCTTGCTGGCTCCTGCCAACGGCCTGACGTGGTGAAAGCCACGAGCCGCTGCGTCTGCACGTGCGCAGGAGCGTCAAGCTTCCACAACGCATGCGCAGGACACACCTCCCAGGAGGCTGAACAACAGTTGCCCCACCCCCTGCTTAAGGATCTGCGCTTAGCGGACGTTATCAGCCAAATCACCATTGGTCAGCTGGGAGAAGACCAGTGTAGGGATAGAAGTGAGCATCAGCGGCTTGCAAATACTGCGGAGTGTACGCTGTAACGCTAGCCTAGTGGTCAGTCAAGTAAGAATGTACCATCAGCCCTCCGGCACGTGTTGTACTAAGGTAGCTGATGATGAAGCATGAGGGAGCTCTCCTCTGACCAACGTGGCGCCCAAACCCAACCTCGGGATGGACTGATTTAACTCGCCAGGCATTTGGAAGGGAGTCAAGAGCCCAGAACTTTCAAGAGGACGAAAGGACGGTGAGTAACTAATGACAGCCGGTCAGTTTAAGGGCCAGCTGCACACTGGGGACCCTTGACGTATCTCAGCAATCGAGAGGGCCAAATAGCATCCTAAGCATCTGTGTCGTGGGCCAGATTGAGGCTGCTTGGGATTACTCGAACTGGCTAAAGCTTTAGAAGGCCATGTTACTGGCCCTGGGGAAACTGTATTTTCCCACATGAGTGAGTACGCACTAAAGGCCTACAAAGCGGGGAACGGGGAATCTTTTTCAAGTAAGAATTAGAGGGCAAGGTAGCAAAAGGGGCTGGCTCTCCATCGCAACTTCAACCAGGGCAGCTCCAGTTGTTACTGGTTTTCTGTAAGGGCTAAATTTCAGGTGGAGACCTGCTCCTGGAGCTACACTGCAAAACCTCTACCATCATCCAACCCCTTCATTTGAGAGAAAATGGGAACCACAGTGAAGTAATTTGTCTGAGGCACCGCAAGCAGGAAAAAGGAAGTTTCCGCTGGATCCACCATTGGTCCTATTTCCTCAATAGCAAGTTACTAAATGTTAACAGCTAGAACGAAAATCAGGCCTGGCAAGATCTTGGAAGTGCTTTGCCAGTTTCTTCCCCTGTCAAGTCTGTCCTGTTCTCTTGGAGAGGGTGGCTCCAGCAGAGCCCGAAATAAAGGAAATAATCGGTGTGAAGGGACATTCCTTTGGAGTTCTCCCTCTTGTGGCCCAGCTGGGTGTGCAACCGCTCCAAGAACCAAAAATCGATGTGGCTATTTGTAGGAAGCCTCAGACGTTCCTTCTCCAGCAAAGGCCAGAAGCTTGCAGTGGAATTCTTAGAATGGTTCAGGAACCTTGAGACTATAGTCAGTGGATCCTTCACAACCCGGCTTAGCTACGGGAAGCAGCAGCCAGGCGAAGCGGCCATTCAGGTAAAGCTCTGAGTTGTGACAATGGAAATAGTTTGAACATATTGGGGTTTACATGGGTCCTCAGAGCTGTGGCCTCTCAGACAATGCTACTTTAACCCTGGGTTTGAAATTCATGTAACGAGGGAGAACGGAGTAGATCTAATGATGCAAAAACAAAGTGTTGCTAAAACATTAAGGAAGCAGAAAAGTTTTCTAAGCCCATATTAATCTTTAATTTGTTTAAGTAAACAAAAATGTCATACCCTTGTCCTGATCTAGTGATAGACAAAAGAGAGCTTTTTAACTCAAAGTCCTGGGGACGCTTAGGGCCTCTGGAGTCCTGTAAGGCAGACATTTTCCTGAGGACTTCGCACCTTAATTTTTAAAATCTTATTTACAAAAAGGTCCCTAACCCAAGATTCAGAGCTACATTACTGTCCTATATTGACACAGAAACATAACTGGCCAATGAAGACATTAAATCTCATTAATTCAAATGGATTCAACTCATCAATTTACACGTTAGTAAAGAGTTACAAACATACTCGCAAGTCGTAAATGTGGCACTGCTGGAATTGATATTGGAAGTTTTTCCTTGAAGGCAGTGTGGGAGTACAGCTTAAAACTGTTAATGTACTGACAGCCATTATCCTTTTTAAAATTTACCCTTGTAAATACAGATCGAAGTTCACGAGCAAATACACTCAGCACTTCTTAATTTTAGAAAGAACCCATATGCTCACAAGTGTTAAACAATACATCTGTGGTTGTTCAGAAGAATAAGGTAGACCCTTCTGGGCTATTCTGAAACAGGTTAATAAAATCCACTCGGTGGAAAAGACAGAAAGAGAGAGAGAGGGGAGAGAGAGAGAGACAGAGAGAGAGAGTGTGTGTGTGTGTGTGTGTGTAAGCACTCTGGACGGATACACTCAGATTTTTTTTTTTTTTTTTTTTTAGGTTTTTTTGAGACAGGGTTTCGCTTTGTGGTTCAGGCTGGCCCTCAGCTCAGCCTCCAACTCACATCACAGCAATCCTCCTGCCTCTGCCTCCCCAGTGCTGGGATTACAGGCGTGAGCCACCATGCCCGGCATTATGGTGTGTGGTACTGGTTGCTGCTGGGCGTCAGTCTCCACGCCCAGTATGGTATGTGGTTACCGGGGACTCAAACCCGGGCCCTTGCGCTTGCAAGACAGGCGCCGGAACCACTGAGCTAACTCCCCGGCCCCACTCAGAGAGATTTTGGGAAATGGAATGAAAGTAGTCTTGCTTTTCATGGTCCAGCCTTTTGTACTGTTCGGAATGTTTGTTTTGAGACAGGATCTTGCTATGTATTCCAGGCTGGCCTTGAACTTATGATAGTCCTGCCTCACCCTCTGGAGTGCTGGACTACAGGTGTGTGCCACCATGCCTGCCTCAGCATTTTTAACCAGGAACACTTGAAAAAAACCAAACCAGCCAACCAACCAAAGTCCTCATCTCTCCCAAGAAGGTCGCTGCCCTCACTTTCTTGTAGCCTCACACTAAGACCTTCCCACTACTGATGAGCCAGACTTTCTTCCTTCCTGCCAAGTCGCGATACAGCTCCGTGCCAGTCAACTCTCTTGTGATGCTGCCAGGAAAGGAGAGGAGGAGACCTCTGCATTTTATATCCCATCCAGAACCGCAAGATCTCTGCATGGAAAACAGGCTGTGGAGCAAGGCTGAGGTTGCACTGAGCACGCCCAGAAGTTGAGGCTGAAACATCTAAGAGATGTAGTCTTTCCATTTCTGTGGGTGTTAGAGGCTGAAGCTCAACCAATGATGATGGTAGAGGTAAAGAAGATTGTGGGGACTGTGTAAAGCCACAGGATAAAAAGAATAAAGAGCTGGAAGGTGCTGGATTTCACTGAGAACAGACTGAGTTCAGAAGTCTCACCAGGAGAAGTTTATAGTATAGCAAGTCCTCCACCAACCGGCGCCTTTCAAGGAGGACATTCATTTGTTAAGTCAGATTTGTTTCCAAGTCCCACAAAGTGAGGCTTATACACCTTTTGACACAAACATATAACATAAAGCATTTTTTAAAAAAATACAAAAACAAAGAACAAGTAACATTTACCATCTTTTCACCTCAGGCCAATATCAGTTATTTTCACTTTTGTTTCCATGGTTATTGCTTGGTGCTTTCCTAGCAGTCCCCCCACATCACCACCGCTTTTCCTCTTGCTCCTACACATCCCGGGCTCGGACTGCGCCCTGTACTACTGACCACGATCACACCGTACAGTAAGCACACAGCAGCATAACTGTGACAGTGCCCAGCAGACACATCAGCCACGTCAGAGATTTGTTTACATCTTTGTAGATGTTCATAATGCAAAGTCTATTTGTACCTCTAAAAGTTCAACAACTTGAATGTCTGTAGGTTGGGGACTTACTGTATTGCATTGTGTCCCCATATGTAAGTTAAAACTTTAATGTTACTCAAGGAAAAATGCAGAACTATCTTCCTTCTAGATTAAAAAGGTAAGAAGACAAAAATGGATGACACATTGACTGGGCTGGGTGATTACCCCTTCCCAAACAATCCTCTCCTGTACATATGGTTTCGGGGAGTCCAGAATCTGCCAGTCACAGGTGCTTCCAGCCACACACACAAATGCAGAGGGACTGGATTCTGGTGTGACCTGAGCCCCTCACTACTGCTTCCTGGTCTTCTGCAGACCGTACATGGCAGCAGGGTAGGCACGGCTGACCTGGGTTAGGTTAATGGTGAAAACACACCCAAGAAAGTTTGAATCAATGGTACCACGCCACAGTTCTTATGTTTTCAGAGACCTCAAATAGCAATAGGGAAAAAAGCTGCAGGAAATGGTATCAGAATAAAACTCAGCAACTCTTGCCTCTGTCTTTGACCCTGAGTAGTTATTGAAGGACACGGCTTTAGAGGCTGTGTCTGGACAGGGAGGGAAGGTAAGATGAGCTTCCTGCAGAGCTGCCTCTGAGTCCCTCACAGTCTTTCTGACTGCCTGGGAGTAGTGACTGTGCCACAACTTGGTGGAGCTGGGCAGAGGGAAGTAAAAAACAAAAACAGTAGCAGGTTCTCCAGGGACCTGTACCATCTGAGGTAGCCACAGATGGGAGAATTCTGCCAGCTCAGCACCAGGGCTCTTTCATACACCTGCTCCTTCCCTAAGGAATCCTTTGGAATCAAACACTCAAAGTGCTAACCAGATGAGGGAGCTGACCAGCTGGGAGCTGTCTACTCCTCAACCTGGACTTAGGCTGAGGCAGGAAACCTCAGAGTTCATCGTTAACTGAGGAAATCAGTTCTTCAGAGAACATGAGTCAGGATGGGAAGGCTGAATAACAAGATCTCTCTTCCCCAAACTGCCTGAATGATGCCACACCTAGCGTGACTTTGACAGCTACTCAGGGATAACTGCAAACCTTCGCAGCCCTGATGTGAGAGAGAAGAGATGTCCTTGGAACCTCTCCAAACTCAGGATGCTGCTGGTCTCACCACTGTTTTAAGGAGCCAGAAGCTCAAGTGGCAACCTAGTATGGACAAAGTATAAAGGTTCTGTCCTTTACCCAAGAGTTATAAAAAAAATTATGTTCTCACAGCAAGCATAGCCTGTTTCTTTTAAAAAATAAATATTTATAAACTTAGTGAGGAAGATTTAAAGAATCAAGATATCTGTCCTTCCAAAAGCACAAATGTTTCACATGAATCAAAGGTTTAAGTCCATCAACCTATACATGAAATCTCCCTCCCTGAAGCTGCTGTGTTGAGGGACAGGTGGGCGGGGAGGCTGATCTCTCGCTCCTGGCCCCTCAGTCCCCCTTGGTGATGAGGTCTTCAATATAGGCATCCAGTTCATCATCTGTGTTGATGTCTATGTCCTGGAACAGAGTAGGGCAGGATCAGCCAGGCTCAGAAACTGGTGTGGGGACTAGCTTCTCCACCCTTCTCCCGGCTCCCGGGCCAGCATCCCTTCCTCATTCCCTCTGTCCTGGCTGTCAGGTTCCTGCCCTGTCTTGCCACCCGACCCTTGTCCCCGTGTATACTGCTCAGCTGAAACCCAGGTTATCTTGCTCCCGTCCTGCCTCGCCCCCAAGTCCCCACTTGCCTTCACTATCGCTCCCTCAGGTGTGATGAATATACCTGCTTCTCCCCTTCTGTCACTACCCAATGTCTAGGCTGTCGCTGTGTCTCATCCAGCTGGGGGAACCCTCCTCTTCAGGTTCCCTTGATCTAACCTTTATCTTTCCAATCAACCAAAGTTAACAAAGTTATAGTGAAAACTGGATCATTCTACACTGTGCCCACTTGAGCCGTCCCTCTGCTCTTGGGATCAGGTCCCACCTTGAACGACCCTTCCTCCTGCACCACACACATCTCCCCACTGAAGCCAAGTCCTATTCATCTTCTCTCTGCCTGCAGCGCTGCCATCGCACTCTGCGTGGTCAGTATCTATTCTAACTCAAACACCACCTCCTTAGTGGACACCCTAGACAAGTAGCCTTCTCTTTTATTAGTTATTGCATAGTACAGCATACCATCAGTAGCTCTGTCTCCTCCACCAGAGTGTGGGGCTGCAAGAACTTATCTGGCCTGTCTTTGTTCTCCTAGATCCTGAGGAAAGGACAGAGCAGGTCCTCATTTATTTGCTGCCTTCATTAACACTTATCTAAGGGGGACTCCCTCCTTCTGGGCCTCATGTGAAAAAAAACAAGAACTTTTGTTGGCTATCTTGGAGAGTTCACAATTCAAGGCTACGTAAGGTGGGTCAGGCTGGGGTGGGCCCCAGGTAGTCATACTACCTAAAGCCCTACTGGTCAGGATTCTGTGAGCCAGGATTAGAACCAAATTCCTATACGTGGACAGAGTCTTGCGAGAAAAGAGCAGGAGGTTCCTGAGCCCCACCCTCCCTGAAAAACTAGGTGGTTAAGCTGCAATTAAGAGGACTGCCTGGCTCACCTCCTGCACCTTTTGCAGGAGTGCTACGATGTTGGTCCTCAGCTTCTGCAGCTTCTCCTCTGTCTCACGGAGCTTCTGTTCAGCAGCACGGAGGCTTTCCTCAGACGCCTTGGCCCGGGTGTCAGCACGGCTCTGGTAGGAATTGCACAGATTCTGGAGCCCCATTTCATATTGCTTGAAATATTCTTTCTGTGGAAGCAGCCAAAGGGAAGGAAGCATGAGCTCAGTGGGGTCACCAGGGCCCCTCTGGACAGGGATAGGTCCAGCATACATGTTTGGTTTGAAAAAATGTCTCAGATACAAGGGGCAAGCAGTCTGCTTGGAATCAAAGGAGAGAGGACTTAATTCCTTTCTCATGTAGCTGCCATGAGGAACCAGTTAAAGCACTCGAGAAAGTGCTCTGGCAGACAGCAAGCCATGAAACAAATGATAAGACTATTTCCTACCATTCCAGATGGCAAGAAGAAGATTCCAGATAAGCTCTCCCAGCCCACTCTTAACTCCACAAGGCATCTTTTTGGGCAATCCACTTTTAAGTCATTTCCGACAGTATCAGCACCAGAACATTTCTCTTCCACAAACCAAGTACCTGCCGAGACCCAATAACTCTGGGTTTCTCTAAGTAGGTATTTTTCTTGCATCAAAAGTTAACTATTATCCCTGAGGCCCTGAAACCTCCAAGGAGTGGGTAGTACTGTTAACTAGCAGCTTCTCTAGACAGATGGCTTTTCAAATTTTGAAAAGACAGCAAAATATCTGTTTCAAATGAAATGTTATATGGAACTTCAGTGTATGAAAAAAATTTTTTTTGGCATAGTAGCTCTTTGGTTAAGCTCAAATTTATGATTTAATCAGCAATCATTGAGAATGACCAGGTCATTCTGATCAACAGAAACACAACCACAGGTCCTGGCTGGTCGCTGCAGTCTGACCAACTCTAGAGTTTATTTAGTTTTATAAAGATGCATAAGCTGTCAGCATTGAGAAGCTTCAGTTTTTCTTTAAAAACTATTACCTACAAGTGTTTAACTTCATTCTTCACCTTACAGTCTAGACTACTATCCTATTAAGCTAAGACAGCAAAAGAAATGTCACATTCTGCTCACCTGTCACATTCATCTTGGGATTGTAAAATATAATTCATCCATATTCGCTATACAACATCATGAGGACATCATATAAACATACAGTATAAACATCATCGTTTATTCTAGTTTTTTAAAAACAATTTTATTTTGAGACAATTGTGGATCCACAACTGTTATTACTTCGGTTTTTAAAAATGATATACTTGAGGCTGGGAGATTTAGCTCAGTGGCACTGCGTCTACCTTGCAAGCAAGGTAGTTCAATCTCCAGTACTGCCAAAAAATTAAAATTAAAGTTCAAAAAAAATAAATACATAAAAATGATACTTGAATCTAATATTTTCAGGGTACAAAGACAACATTAACAGCAACAGAGAGAGATTTTAGGGAACTCCTAATTTGGTAGGATGGGGAAAAGAAACAGTGCTTATGAACTGATAGGTTAGATAAGTTAGATTCTGTTGAGTTCTTGACACTAAACAAAGTTTGAGTGATTTTAAACATTATAACCAGGAGGTCAGAGTTGCACTATACCTCCTTTTACAAAAATAAGCTAGATACTATTTTTAAATTCAGACACAGACTGACTTGGCTTTGGGGTGAGCAGTCCTGGAGCTCATACAGAGAGGGCCACTATATCCAGCTTTGCTGAGTTTGGCAACAACTTTAAGCCAAAAGCAACAAATGTGAATTAAGTTCTCACTACTCAGGACCCAGGGAGACTGACTGGTCCCTGTATCTGACAAGAAGATGCCAGCCAGACCTCACTGGCTGTTCTCCTGAGATTTGCAAAGAGCACCAGAGCTTAAAGCAGGGCAAAAGCTTAAGTGTGAAGCCTTGTATGAAGGTGCTGTCATGCATCCTGCCACCTTTTAACTCCTCAATGAATGCCAGGCCCTTCTCTTCACAGAGAGGGACACACAGGCCTTACGGGGAGACAAGACTCATCCTAAAAAGTGAGTGGGTTTCAGGTCGGGGCTCCGTTTCTCACCAACAGAATTAAGTTTCTTTAAGTAGCTAATTTCAGTTTTTACCAGTAAGAAGGAGAAACACCCCCATCTCTTTATCTCTGGCAAACTGTATCAAGCATTCAGCCATCACACCAGGGCCCAATATCTTGGACATACTAATTCTGCAGGCTCCATTTTAGTCTTCTTCCCTGGAAAACTTAGTTATTCCTAATATACAACACCCCAGGTGGTAGGGATGGTTTCAGCTCTGACCTCCTCGGCCCTCCAGCACCACCTCATCTCGACCTCCCCGCGGCGGCTCACCAGAGACCTGGTGCCAGCATCTGTGGTGCTGCACAAATCTCAGCTCATCAACTTCCTTACATTTGCCCTCCGTTTCCCCTCCCAGTTACATCAAGTTCCAGTTCTCAACAGGCCTGAGACACACATAGCACACGTGGACTCTGCATGTTCCCTGTGACTCATCAGTCAATCACACGTCTGTCATTAACCTCTGACACAGTCCTCTCACCCACTGGCCCACTCCCACCACCCTGGCGCCCGTCCTCTTACCTGTGACCATTTACAAACGAACTAATCTCTTTCCCCCTGAATTTACCACCAATCCTACCCAAATATACTTCTATCAAAGACACCCCCTTATGGGTAGGCACAGCAGACTGTGCCCCTAGTACTGCCTGTTTCTGTAAATGAAGCTTTGGTAGAACTTGTACCACCACATCTATCCCGTGGTGGAGTGCAGGTCACTGCTTTCATGGTGTAGTGTCAGAGCTGAGTAGGTGCAGCAGAGACTGTACGGCTCGCAAACCTGTAATTAACTGCTAAGTGGCCATCTACAGTAAAGGCTGTACACATGGGTCACTGACAGTTTCTTCAGCTTCAACATTTGCTGGCACTCCAGAATCATCAGACTGGTCACTCGAGATGCACTGCGTCCTGCTCTAAGGCTCCTTCTACCCTAAAATGCTCAACCTTCGGACCTGCTCCCCTGACCCCCTGTGCCTTCAAAACACTCTGCACTTACACAGGCAGCCACTTGCCAGAGTTCTTCTGTTGTCTGGACTGAACTGCTCTCCTTCGTTTTCTCCCTTGGCCTAATGTCCAGCTACCTGATAACAACCCAGAGTTCTTCATCTTAAGCCGCTGAAGACAGGAATCTCCTGCTATGAGGCCCAGCAGCGGACCTGCCAAGAAAGCAACACTTCACATTTCCGACTACTCAAGCCCCAGTGCTCATCTCCACATGCCACAAGCTGCACTCTGTCTCTCTCCCAGTCTCAAGTTTTCAGTGTAAACTCTTTGCTGTCACCTGAGACAGATTTACTTGCTCCACTGAGGCCAGAGGAAATGGGATGTACTTGCCTTAAAATTAAACCAGGCATGCTAACTGTAATGGAGGCTAAGCTACTAGCACCTATGACAGGGCAGAGATGGCTACCTACATACCCATGTCCTACCTAATTAAACCACTTTGCCCTGCTCAATGTAGTCTGATCTTCCTTTTAGCAGAAAAAACAGGGAACTGGCTGAGGTGGAGCACATAGCTCAATTCTAGTACAAGAGTAATCACAACAAGCCTGCAGTGTAAACCAGAGGTCAGACAGACTCACCAGGGGAAACGATAATAGCTCCTCTGAATTCATAACACTCAGCTCCTTCTTGGAGATGGGGAAATTTGGAGGCAGGAAATACCGTAAGCAGTTCCTAAGGAACAAGACAGGTGTGGGAAGTCAGAATGGCATCAAAGTGTGGAGAGCAAATGTCATTCTGGAGCAGGAAGACAAAAGGAACGAACCGGAGAATCTGGACCAGGAGATCAATGGTTTCATGGCTGGTACTTGGAGCGGTGGTGTCAGGCTCGATGGCGACACTGTCGGAGGTAGAGGGCTCTGCCATGGCTACAGCCTGCTGAGCCACCACAGCCTCTTCTTCCTCCCGACCCGCTTGCTGTGTGTCAGGGGTTTGATACTCTGGAGAAGGTGGTTTCATCAGCCGCACATCTTCACTGCCCTTCTCCACCCTATAGAGAACAGAGTTTGTGTCATGTCTGTCCTGGCCTATTCAAATACACTGATGAGAGCAGGACAGAGGACCTTCTTTCCTTTGTCCTAACTTCTGTCATCCTAGTCCCCCAGAGGAAAGCATTACCAGCGGTCTCTTGGAGTCGTATCTGTGGGCACATAGTCAAACTTCACCTTCCACCGAACCACATTCTTGCCCACCTCCACGGCTGTGACACGGCCTGTGTACCACTCCCTATTCACACGCACTTCCACATGTAGCCCTTTATCTGAAAGTTTGGGAAGTGAGAATTTAGATTAGAGTATTCCACTCAACCAGACAACTTTGAAGAGGCCCCCAGGACCTGGAAAACAGGAGTCCTTGCTCCTGTGACTCCAGGGATACATTGCCCAGCCACCAGAGTCGCCTTGTCCATCTGTCACTAGCAGGCCAAGATGCAGGAGTATGTGCTTGACTGCTGGGGTGATGCCAGGGTATTAAAAAGTAACCACGATAACTACAGGGAGCTAAGGATGTGGCTCAGTAATAGAGTAAGCCCCTGGGTTCAATCCCTAGCTCTTCTCCCCTATTCTCAGAAAATAAAAACCACAAATACGAACTGAAGGTTTTCTCTTCGGAATTCTGCTTAATATTTGACTTGGGTGTGCTGCTGCACAGAGTCCTGGCCTATGAAGAGTCTCCACGCCTTCAGATTTATCTTTTACTGGCCAAGGCTCCACTTTCATTCCCATTTGGGCTACCAGGAACCCCTCCAAACTCACCTTTCTGAGCCTTTCTGAGGTCGGCGGTGTCTTCTTCTCCAGCACTGTCTGAGAGCTGTGAGGAAAACAGACTGTCAGGAGCAGCCCTGTGGCCCCTCGAGGGCAGTCTTTTGTGTTACTGGCCACTGCGGGTTATCAACTGTTATCTTTATGGCTTTTTATGCTGCAACTTAAATCACTCTAATATAGTCACCTCAAATAGTAGGCAAGGCCAGAATGCCAGACATGGGGGTCTAGTCACCTGGGTGACCCACAGTCCTTGAGAAGTCAACTAGGCTTGTGGAAGGCTCAGTTCAACAATAAGAGCTAAAGGGATGGGGATGCTGCAGCCCCTGGGAAGGGACACGCTAAGATATTCATCTTAAGGCTTACCTCATTGGATTCCTTCTTTTCCTCCTTCACAGCAAATTTTCCCCGTTTATACTTCTCCTTCTTCCTCTCGGCCTCTTCCTCAGCTTCTTCTTCATCAGAGACCCCAAGATTCCGCTTACGACCTATGGTAGCCTAGAGTAAGAAGAAAGTGGGAATGAGAGGGACCCTGTTTAGCGCTTAACATGCAGGAAGATCTCATATGGCCTAAAGGAGCTCTTCAGAGGGATTGTACTCTTCTCAATTCCTGATTAACAAATACTTGGTATATATACAGGCATACATGTCCTGCAGGACCTCTGCTCAAAGGCGTCACAGGACAAGCCTTTCAGCTTACTCTCGGCTTTGACTGGCCAGCCAGCTGTGAATTCCCTGACACAATGACTACTGTCACAGCCCACGAAGGCCATCTGTCACCGGGCTGCAAACCTATGCTCACACTGTGAGACATGAGTGGAGGCGATTCAAGTTTGTAACAGACCAAAGCTTAGTAGGAAGCAGTGAAGAGCTCCCTGGATAAGGGATAGACTTGCTTTATGTCCCTGACCATGTCCCTTCAGCTACCTAGGCTCTCCTTCCTCAGGTACAGCAGAAAAGACTTAGATCCGGTGATCTTCCCATAGCTACCCCCATATGGCTTTGATATGAAACAACTCCACTCCCATCACTGCCCACAGACTGGGAACCAAAGGGGCAAAAGCATCTCACCAAGGAGGTTTTAACAGGTGGCTCTGGCTTCTTGACCACTGGAGTCTTGACAACTTTGGCTGCAGGGGCCTCCCGAGAGCTCTTGGAGTTGGGAAGTACAGATGAAGACAGTGGCTGCATAAGAGAAGTAGTCCGGAGTGCAGTCTTGGCTGGAGTGTTCACAGGTTTTCGGGGTGCCTCAGGAGGCTGAATCAGCCTAGAGGTACTAGCCTCTACCCGGGCTGCCAGAACCGGAGGTTTTGGGGGACTGCTGATGACAGGAGCCTTTCGGGGTTGGCTGACTAGTCTGGAAGCTTGTGGGGCAGGTGGTCTGCTTGGGGCATTCTTAATCACAGCAGGTAAAGGAGGGGACCGAGGACGCTGAGGTCTCCGAGCAGGTTCCTAAAAAATAGTTAACCAAGAATGAGCATACTAATTTTAACCAGAGACATTCAAGTACCTCTCATACTCCTACTTTACCTCAGTGGAAGGTCTGGCTGTCACTTCCAAGGGCAGTTTCTTCAGATCAGCTTGGGAGCGGATGGGGGTGGTTTTCTGCAAGGCAAAGCTGACAATAAAGTAGTCTGCCTATCTTGGTATACTCAAGTGAACACTTTGTGGATCCTTACTGGATCCTTACTGTCTGGGACAGTGAGGAAAAAGCAATGCAAAGGTGAGGAAAAAAGCAATGCAGTGAGTGAGGAAAAAGCAATGCAAAGCAAATTAAACATGGACCACAGTCCTAACTTCTACAAGCTTCCGTTCTCAGTGGAGAAACAAACACACATATAACTCAGCAAATTACAGGATACTGTGTCATCATACACTTGAGTGACTAGGAAGTGTCACTGGACTACATTTCTACAAAGAATTATAAAAGGTAGAAAAAACAGTGGATGACAGAAACTTGAAAAACATTTTCCTAATTAGAGAAGACAGAAGGACTGAACAGACAGGGGCATACTTAAAACATCCTGAGGTGGTGAGAGTGCCATCTGCAGGCACCAAAGTCAAACACACACACACACACGCACGCACGCACACGCACATGTGCGCACACGCACACACTGTTTTTCTTTTCTTAAACAACGTCTTTCTATGCAGTTCTAGCTGGCCTTTAACTTGAAGTGATCCCCTTTACTTCAGCCTCAGGCGAGGCTTTATCAGACGGAGATGGATCTAGAGTGTGTAATGCTGGAACTGATTCATGATGAGAAGCTAGATCAAGAGTGTGAGTGCTATCTACCTATAGAGAAAGGGTAGCTTGGGTAAAATATAAAATACAGAGAAAGGGACAGGGTTGTTACTTGTCACTTGCTGCTTGCTGCCTTCTGCCTACCCTTCTTTTGTCATAGACTATTTCTCCTCTGCGATGCCCCTCTGCTATGCCCTCCTTGCCTTGAAGCCAGCTGACAATGGACTGAATCTGCTACTAACTGTGGGCTAAATAAACCTCCTCCCCTTTAACTTTGGGTGTTGGGTACTCTGCCTCAACAACAAGGAAAGTAAAATTTTGTAATGAATATGAAATTGTAAAACATACCTAGAAAAAATGGACAAATCAAGAAAAAACCAGAAATGTAAGTGGACCTATGAAAAACTATCCAATTTTAAAAATATAAAAGAGTTATAAAATGTTTATCTTTATCCATTAAATTTGCAAAAATATCTAAAAATACTCATATGTACCAGTAAAGAACAGAAATTAACATATCTTCTGGAGGATGAGGACAAGAGTTGTTTAAAAAGCCATTAATTTTGCAAACTCTTACTCTTTCTAAAAAATTCTCAAGAAAAAATAGATGTATAAAAGTATACATAAGAAATACAGGGCATGACCTTCATACTACTATTTTAAGTACACGAGTACTACGCATATATTCATGAAAAATTGGGATTTAGTACTTTTACTTAAGATAGGATATTTATTTTGTCAATTTTATACATTCTAAATAAATTGGACCACTTTGGAGTATATAAATTAATTTTCCTTTTTTTTTTTTTAAAGGATAAAAAAGACACTTGAAAATCAGTGTTTGGATCTGGATGGAGCCTATGGTAGGAAAGCCCTGGCAATGACACACTTGGGTCCAGGTGAAACAGCCTGAGGGAACAGGTAAGCTACTAACAGATCCTGTCCCTAGCACACTGCCCACTGCCAATGCCCCACGCACCTGAAGGGCCTCCAGCTTCTCCTGCTGCTGGCGAATTTTCTCTGACAGCTGCTTCTGTTTTTCTTCCTGTGTCTTCGCATCCTTTTTGAACGTCCCCAGGGGAACCTTCTGCTTTTGTTCAGAAGCCTCACATCTAGAGAGAGAAGGTGCTGGGGAAGCTATGGCAATACAGGGCTCTATTGGGGCAGGGACCTTCCTCCTCAGCCAACCCTGTTCTTTCAAAGAAGCAACCACCTAAGAGCTCCTACTGCATGGAAATGAATGCACTGCAGGACATACATCTGCTGTTTTTCTCTGGACACTTATTATACATGCATCAAGCGAGAGATGAATGATATGACCAGTGACCTCAAGAATCACAGTTATTTACTCCATACATCCCCCTGTCAGAGAAAGTGCTCACCGGTCCTGCTCAGGATCAGGGTTCATGGAGCAAACCCAAGTGTCAGGATAATCTTTTTCCACTGAATTCAACTGGAAGGGAAGGGTTCTCCACTTCAGACACAAATCTGAGACACAGAAAGCATACACACATCAGGCACACTGACCTGCAGTATCTGGAATCCACACTCAAGGCAAAGACACACCAGACTTTCCATACAAAGATTGTTTCTCATATCCCAACTCTGTCGGTGCATACACAGCAATAACTCGTAAGGGCAGTGATTCCAGTGAGGATGAAAACACGATGTCATGGACCCTTAACTCCCCAGCTCCTCCCCATCCTACCACAGGATCACTTACTCTAGAAATAGCCTGATACCAAATCCAGAGAGCCTAGCTCAGCTGTGGAGTTAGAGGCTTGGGAGGTCAGGTTACCTTCTGCCTTCTTCAGGAGAAGAGGAGGAACAGGTACAGGCTTGAGTTTGAGTTCACAGGACTACCACCAAACAGGTTCATATCCCTGATGGAACCCTAAGTCTGTGAGTACCAAGTCAGGAGGAAGGTTCTAAATGCCCAACTTACCGCACTGGATGGTGGTTGGGATTTCCATAGCTCTCCTGCGCTTGTAACGCAGCTCACTGGATGGGGGCTGGTTCCAGTTGGCAGAGAGGTAGCCAAACTCATCCCAGAACTTGATTATTCCACGTTGGGCTGGAAGATAAAGTCACACGTCACATGAAGAGCCACTCATCCTCATTTCAGACTCCCCCTCGTAGGCCTTGAGAGCATCTCAAAAACTGGAGGTAGAAACAAAGGACAAAACTGCATCAGCCTGACCCCATTACCAATGGCAATGTCTTTCCAGTACTGTGCCAGGTGTTCCCCCATCGCCTTCAGAAGGTGCCGGTACTCCTTGGCATCAGCAAAGTCCTGTTTGTTGTGTGTAGGTTCCAGAACCAAGTAGGGCACATCGACAACCCCAACAACCCCACCACACGCCCTGCAAGGAGGAGAGCACAGTTCTGTCATCTCACTGGCCAAAACCATTCTACCACTTAGCCTCTGCCTCTCTTGGGCTGGAAAGCTCCCCTGGGTAGTACTCACATGCCCCCTTCCAGCTGTGGACCCACTTTCTCATACATCTTGATCAAACGGCTACAGTTGTAGATAAACATGCCATCTAGGTCTCGATGTTCAATGTTGACCCCGAAAACAAAATTCAGTTCCTTAGGTTCTTTGAGAGCTCTAAAAAAATTCGAGCAAATCTATTCACTAACATACAAATAACATGGTGATGAAGATGTGTTAAGCTGAACTTAAATTTGAGGCATATTAAGCAACATTTTCTACCTCTAAGTCAGTGTGTGATCTCTTAGATTTGATCTGTACTACGCAGAGATGCTAAGCCTCCCTAATTAGCAGCATACAATATTAGGTTTTTAGTAACACAACAGGGATAGATTTAAGCAGGTAGAGATTACCATGCAATCTTTGTGAAGAGAGATATATAGACTAAACACAAGGTTATGTTTATACCATCTCCAAACTCCACTACTGGAACACAAGGTAAGAATTCATAAAAACAGGTTAAAGAGGACATTTTCATGCAAAATCTTGGAGAGCAGATGGGTGGTACACAGTAGAATTAGACTGAAGTAATCTGAAACCTAAGCTTATAGCAAGGATCCCTAAGGGATTCTAGACCTGGAGCTGGGACAAGGGACCAGAGGATGATTTAATGACCCAGGACAAATGCACTTTTTAAATGGAAAAAGTCTATGAAACTCAATCTACGGCACCATTTGACATTTATAACCAGCAAAGAGAAAAAGAATTATAAATACATTATTATAACATATAAAAATGACAGTAAACTATGGGCCGGGGAGTTAGCTCAGTGGTTCCGGCGCCTGTCTTGCAAGCACAAGGGCCCAGGTTCGATTCCCCGGCAACCACATAACAATACTGGGTGTGGAGACCCACACCCAGCAGCAACCAGTACCACATACCACAGTGCTGGGCGTGGTGGCTCACGCCAGTAATCCCAGCACTCGGGAGGCAGAGGCAGGAGGATTGCTGTGATGTGAGCTTGAGGCTGAGCTCAGGGCCAGACTAAACCACAAAGCGAGACCCTGTCTCAAAAAAAAAAAAAAAAAAAAAAAAATGACAGTAAACTATCACCACGTGGTACAACTATACTGGAATTTAAAATTTTTATTTCTTAAATGTTTTCTATTTTTAAAGTTTTATATAATGAATACTTTGCATGTCTTTTAATTAAAAGAAAAGAAACAAGGACTGGGTAGCTCAGTGATTCTGGAGCCTGCCCTGCAATCTCAAGGGCCTGGGTTCGATCCCCGGTAACCACATTTGACAATGCTGGGCTTGGTGACTCACGCCCTCCAGCAATCAGTTCCACATATTGCAGTGCAAGAGTGGTGGCTCACGCTTGTAATCCCAGTACTCAGGAGACAGAGACAGGAGGATTGCTGAGTTCAAGACCAGCCTGAACTACAAAGTGAGACCTTCTATCCCAAAAATCTAAAAAGAAAGAAAGAAAAGAAAAGAAAAGAAACAAAAAGGTGGGACAGCACTGGTGAGGACAGTTTGATACTGGAGATACTGGCTCTGCCCAACCATCTGTAGGCTTGAGAAAGAGCTGAGCGCTCAGAGAAAGACCACTGCCCTGTATGGGCATCCGACAAGTACTTGGAATCAGGACACTGTAACCTTAAAAGCAGTTTTGATGACACAATGCCAACCTATCAATCAGCACAAAGGCTGTATCATTTTAAAAGATCAAACAATAGCCCTAGCACTCACCGCTGCTTGGCCTCCTTGATCCTCTTCTTGACATCCGCTTCTCTGCGCAGGGTGATGGCAGTATTCTGGACCTGTCTCAACATCACCTGAACACATACAGCACCATCAGATGAGGGGAAGAGATGAGCAGGGCCCCAACAGGTCATGTTACATGCCATCTGCAACATCTGATTTTAACTTTCATATGGATTAAAACCACACTTGGAGATTTCCTTCCTTCAAACCAAAAAGGGCCACAGTGGGGAGAAAATTAGAAACTGAGGCCTCAGCTTCCTGTGTTCTGTGTGATCAGACTCACAGTAAATACTGGAAAACAGCCAAATGGGTCTAAGGCCTTACCCTAGAGTCCCGGGTGAGATCGCCACCTAAGCGTACTTCTAACGTCCGGGCTTTGGTCTCTGCCTCCCGGGCTTTGTCTTCAGCTGAAACCCAAAAGAAACTATGATAAAGAATTCAAAGGTATAAAACTGCCATCCTTCCTGGATGTACAGAGCAGTACTTGCCACCTGAGAAATGTGTACACCAGCCAGGGAAAGGGCCAACTACAGGCACAATGGCTAGTGAGCAACATGGAAACGTCTTCCAGGATTGGACTGTACAATCACTTCAGATAGATAATCTGGCACTCAGAAATATGGAGAACCAGAGAAAGGAGGTATTCTTTCTAATTGAGGATGTTCTTTTCAGACTTCACAAAGAAATCAAAACAGCTCCCCCGCCCCTGCAGCAGAGGCAATGAGAGGTAAGCCCTTAGCATAAGTCGAAGGCTAAAGAAGTCTTCACTTTCCATAAAGTAGATAAGAAACCCTGAGAAGCCCTGGTTGGCCCTGGTGAGAGACTTTGAGTATCTACCCAGTACTCAGGAAAAATAACTGCACCAGTATTCGGGGCAGAGGAAAGTAAGAGACTCTTCGCCTGGGCAAGCCAAAGACCTGGGTGCTTTAGATAAGGCAGGATGAGAGACCCTGGAGAAAAAAGTGCTAAGGGAACTGGATACAGAAAAAAGGAGAAAACAAATGGACCAGAGTTTCAGAGAACAGCCTTGCTCCTAGGTAGCAGACAGAGCCTTCTCTGCTGAATCCCTTCTCTGACTACATGCTATGTTTCCCCAGTGTCCCCCACCCATGCCCTCCTCCTACACAGGGAGTGACGTTACCAATCCGTGCCACATGCTCTGCTTTCTTCACCTCCTGCTCCGCACGGGTCTTGAAACGGCTAGATGTATACTTGTACATCCTGAACAACGGAAAAACCAACTTGAGGGCTTTTAAAGCAGTGGGACGGATGACCAACCTGGAAAGCTCAGGACGACCCTGCCCTTCTGGCTCCTCCCAAGCTGTGCAGCTCTGGGCCCACGATGGAACAAATCCAAGCTCACTTTTTTGGCAAAAAGAGAAATAAACTCATTATTCCACTTGTCCCTGGCCTCCCTGCTCTTTGATGTTCACCAGAGTGTTTTTTCATCTCACAACAGAAAATAAACCTCATTACTAAGTTGGACCCTTGCTTTACTTTCTCAAGGCCCCTGAGGCCCTTAAGCAAGAGTCTCAATTCACTCTGCCACTCTCCACATCTGTGAAGGTATGATATGAGACAACCTGGCCAACTTCCCGCAGGCCATCGGTCACATCTGTGTTTCCTACAGGATCCAGAAATAACTCTGGTAAAGTACACACAGTTTAGAAGCCCACAGAAAGCACTGTGAGAGCTCCTCACCGATCCAACCCCAACCCAAAGAAATGCAGCCAGCCCCTAGCCGTGGCCCAGGCCAGGGCGGGCAGGTCCCTACCTGGGCTTGTACAAGCAACAGGAGAGCCTCTTGGTTTGCACCTTATGCCCGTGGATGAAGATCCGCATCCGGGGATCAATGTAGAGCACAGCAGCGTAGGCTCGGAAGGAGCGCCGTTCGGGCTTTCTGGAGGTGGCAGAACAGAGGGGGGTGCTGTCACATAGCCTACACCAAGCCCAACCAAGGCTAGGACAGCCTCTCTGAAGGTCCTCCACCTTTCTACCTCACATTTTAGCTTCTCCGGCCACCCTTACAGGGTGCTCTCTCACATGGGCACCACTCCTCTGCCTCTCACACTTGCCCAGCACGCTGCACCATAGGTATTTCACCTGTCCTACTGCAGACCTCCGTATAAACCTTCTCCTCAGGCTCCAGTTTCCTCCGTCAAATCAGGAAGTTGGAGCTAAGACCACTAACACGTTCATGATGAGCCCTCATTCCTGTCTCGCTGTCTGTGGCTCATTTGAATTCCACTATCTGATGCAAAGTAGCAAACCATTTGTAATTCAGGCTGCCCAGTGGGACGGTCATGCATGTACCACAGGCTCAAGCCAGCAGGAATGTACTCATCTTTTAGTTTAGCTGAGTAGCTGCTGTCCTAATATTCATCCCTGCTGCCTTGTGGCAGGCAAATGTGGTACTCTCAACTCCATCAACTCTAATGTTGCCATTAAAATCCATAAAGCTCTCCCCTCTTTCCTTAAAATCACCTCCTAAGAGGTCAGTTCCACAGGCTGCCTCCTTTTCCCAGCCACACTCACGTGCCCTCTGGGGAAGTCTCTGCCATCTGGATATCTCTTGGGTTTGAGATTATGTCTAGTTCAGGTTCTCCATTATCCATGAGCTTGAGATTAAAGATGATCACCAGTGTTCCTGGAGAATGGAAATCTTCCTTTCATTCTGCCAGGCACACCTGGCCTTCCCCACACCATTCGTGACCCTGGAGCTCCAAGATTCTAGGTACCGCAGCCTGTAAGCTTACTTACCACTGTCCCCGGGAATCTTCATGAACTGGCTCATCACTTCCTCCTCTGTGTGGAAGGGAGAATACTTATAGATGAGCTCTGTCTCGATGGCGAACTTCTCCATGTTATCTGTGACAGGTTCCCGGGTCCGAGAATTCCAAGTGGGCAACGGGACTATCACCTTTGAAGTAAGCACAGGCTCACAGTGTGAGGCCCTAAACGCCACCCCCCACCCGCCAAAAAAAGATTTTTGTCTCTTCCCAGTAATTCTGTGCTGCTTGAAACTGAGGCCTAACATCTACATTCTGGCACCAAAGGCTCTGTGGTTTCGGCCCCTTCCAAGCAGCGTGTTCAAGGCACTCTTTCAAGTTGTGCTACATTATGCTCCAGTATCTCTCTCTGGTCAGCTCCCTGTCTGGACATTCCCAGCCATTTTCTTAATTCAGTAAAAATATTATTCTTACCACTGGGAAAAAAATATTTGCAATTATCTAGTGAAATCTACAGATATACATGATATAACTTACTACACTCCGGGGTAAATTCACTCTAGGGAAAATTTCTGCAATATGCATCAGTAAACATATATAGCAACTGGAATATCTACTTGAGAAGTGCTAACTAAAACTGAGCTATGTTTCTGCAATGAAATATTATGCAGCAACAGAAATGAACAAATTCATGATTACTAGCATCAATAGGCATGAATCTCACAAACACAATGTTATATAAAAGGAGATCTAAGAGCACCTATGGTATCAGCTCATTTATATAAAACTCAAACAGGAAAACTAAACTATTTAGGAATATATACACAAGTGTCAAAATAGAGAAAAAGGAAATAGTCATCCCAAGAGTTAAGTGAAGATGTTTCCTTCAGGGGTGCAATAGAAATGGTTGGTAATGACCCTTGGGGAACTTCCAACATAACTGTTCCAAGATCATTCCAACCTAAATTGTCCATAATGGCAACTTCATGGATGTTTGCTTTACAGTTATCTTCTATCCACTTTTTTTTTTTTTTTTTTTTTTTTTT
>PVIR01005936.1:0-40994 GCA_004026965.1 Petromus typicus
TGGATTTTGTTGTATTTCATTAAATAATGTTAAGATTTTGTTTTCTTGCTAGTTGAATTACAAGAAATTATGAGGATCGTGTAGAGAATTGCTACTGTTTATTGGGGCAGGTCCAGGGCAGCCTTTACCATTGGGATCATTTAATTCCACTGCTAAGTTAATAACTTTCTCAAGACTATTTTAGGTGTTGATAAACTTTTTTTGGTAGGGAATCGTATAGTAAATGTTTAGGCTTTGTAAATCACATCAGTCTCTGTTGCATATATCCCTTTGTCTCTACAATCTTTTGAACATGTGTAGATTATTCATGGCTTTTATGCTTGAGGACAGTGTGTGGCTGGTTTGGTTGCCTGCTGTGGTTGGCCAACACCTCATTGACCCAAATGCTATTCCCACCAGTGGACATTTTCCTGCCTGCCGAATCCCACGTGCTTCCCCAGCTTCTCGTGGTTAATTCTCCCACTTGCGCAGATTAGCATGGAGTGAAGACTCGAAAGGACCTTTCTGCGGACTGCAGGGCTCCATTGCTCTCTCTCTGAAGCTCTCTCTCTCTCTGCTACTCAGTGCTATGCAAATCGAAGCCATCTTACCTTCTTTGAACTCTGGTCTTTCTATTCTCAGTGAGACTGCAGGTTCTGGTCAGCTTCCTCCTTCCATGTCATCTATTTGTAGGTACACACTCCACGCATTTCTGTCTATAATGAGAGTAAATTTGTAACAGAAATTCTCCAGTTCTGTTTAATGTCTTTATTGTGGAACATAGTGCATATCAACAGCCAGGCACTTCCTCACCTATGCCAGCAACTAAAATTGTCTCAGAGGCTGCAGACGTACAAGATTTCTCGTTGATTTTGGGTCATTTCCAACCCTCTGAAGAATCTTCCTTTTCAGTATTTCTGGTAATGTTTTTGAGGGACATTTCCTACTTTTTATGATAGCCTATCTCATAATCATCAGAAAACGTACTTATAATGAGTTAAAATATAATTTCTCATCACACCAACTTTTCAGTTTTTACTGAGTTTGGCTGTGACCTGGATCTAGGAGGATGGTTCTTATGAACTCTGGTTTCAACTCCTCAGCCCTTCTTATGTATCATTGAGTCTTTCGCAAAAATCATGCTGTGTGATGGGCTCTGTACCAACCCTGGGGTCAGTCAGGCCATAAAAGGAGATGACGTGTGGTCCTCAGGCACCTTCTGCATTGGTGGGAGAGCTGGAGAGGGATGAAGTAAGCATGCACATGTGTAAGGTACCATGTGAAGAGTGGTGTGAAGAGACAAGGTGTGGAGACTTGTAGATAATTTAACTTCCCTGGAGGGAAGTGTTTTGCACTGCTCAGGGTTAGGGTGGAGGTCTCTCCTGGGCTGGAATTCAGTGATTTGCCAAGGCAAATCCCCAGCTCCACCCCTAGTTGATAGTCTTGTGTTAGCATTTAGACCCACGATAATACTGAGTAAGACTGAGCAGTGCTGTGTGTCACAGGCCGGGTGTGACTCCTCCTGTAATCAAGGCATACACATGGAGAACAATGTGGGGTGACCCTTATACTGAGGCTCCACCACCCTGGCCTCTTCACCTTCCACCTTGTTGCTTTACTCACAGGAGCCTGGGGAGAGAGCATGTATTTTTGCATATGTCCTATTGTCCCTTGCTGTGCATATGCAGGTGGGGTCTATACTGTCTGTACCTCTGTCAGAGGAAGGGAGCCTGTATTACAAACTAAGACTCCTTATCCCATGAACAGAAACAAAACCCAGAACCCCCAGAGCCAATCTTGCACTGACTCATTACTCTAAAACAGGAAAAATACCACCCACAGCCCCATGTTAACAGCTGTGCTGGAATGAGCACGTCTGCGTCCCTGGGCTAGTTGGCCAGGCACATTATCAAACTCTTAGCAAACTATAATGAGAGCTCAGGGGCCAGTGAGTTACACGCTGGAAGTTCTTGCTTGTCTGGTCACCAGAGAATCAAAAGCAGGCAAGCTTACGTGGTCAGTCCATGGACACAGGGCCACATTCCTCTGCCATTGCTCTTCCAGTCTGTCTGGCCTCATAATCTAGTGGCTGACATCTTGCCAGGGTTCTGTCCTGGCTTGTGGGTGCTTATTTAGGAGCCTGGGGTGAGCCCACGCCAAGTTTGGAGCCCTGGGCTTGTTTGGAGGCAGTTTAGGTGGGACACCTCTGGGCCAGGCTCGCCGTCCCAGAGCCAGGGAGATTTTGTCTGGGCAAACCAGCCATGGAAACCAAGATGGCAGGAGAAAATTGACTTCTGAAGATTCTAACTTTAGTTTTTTTCTACTTTAACATCTAAGAATGGTTTTTTAAAAACCCATATTTTTGTTATTGGCATATTCTTAGAAACTGCCACCTCTTCTAAGGAGACAGGAAGATTTTAGGGTTAGATACGAAATAAAAAAGGAAATCCCCTCAAGTACATGTGAAGACTTGGAACTGCCCCACTGAGTGTTCTCTTCCCTCCCAGACTTCTGGGGTGTCTTTGTCCTGCGCCCACAGGAGGACCCGTGTGAGTTCTGTCTCAGGCAGGGACTCAGGGTTCCGTAGTGAGTGACTTTGCTCATGAATTCAGCTTTGGTTGTTGAGGAATTTCCCAAATGTCGACAGTATCCATAAATGTTGTCCAGTCACCAATTGGTGGCCCAAATTACTTTATAGATGTGCATGTGTGTGTGTGTGTGTGTGTGTGTGTGTATGTCTGTAATAAATGTTTTTATGGTCTGACCAACAACTGAGAGAAGGAAGAATATAGTGTGCACTCATCTGTCAGAGGTTGATTTTATTTTACTCATTTGAAGTAAATACTTCCTTTGGAACTTTGGCGTCTTTATTAAACTATTTAAATCAGAAATTCACATATTCATTCATCTTTCACAGTGGCTTTTGGCCAAAAAAAAGATTTACTTTTATGCTTTAAAGTTATTTTTTGTAGCTGAGTGTGGTGGTGGATGCTTGTGATCCCAGCACTCTGTGAGACTGAGGCAAGAGGATTGTAGGTATAAGGCCAGCTGGGGCCATTCAGCATTTAGTATGACCATGTCTCAAAATAAAACAGGCTGGGAATGTAACTCAGTGTGAAGACCTTGGGTTCAATCCTCGGTACTAGAAAAGAACATTGTGTATAAAATTCCCAGCTTCTGCCTTTTCTTGGTTTCAGAAGCTAATTGGACTGATGTTTGAGAAAGGCTTACCAGTGACTCCTGGTACTTTGCCTGGCTTTCACCAAATAGCTCAGAATTCATCTCCCCAGCATGAAATAGCTTTATCTTCAATGTTTCATTATTCTTGTGCAGGTCTAAGCTCTTTTTTGTTTCAATGTCAGTGACTTTCTCGTTTCTCATCAGTGTTGACAGCTCAGTACCTGAGAACTCGAATATGCATAGTGGTGACCAGCACCGTCTTTCCGGCCTGGGCTGTGAGGGCTCCCAGAGGGTGCGCATGCTGCTGTCCACTGCGTCAGGATAGCTCCTCTCGGGAAGATGCTGGCCCAGTCCTCCAGGGCCACTGTAACAAAGGCCCAGCCAGGTGGCTTCAGGAACACAAATTGATGATGACACAATTCTGGAGGCTGAAGTTCAGCCCCAAGCTATCTACACTGCTATTCAGAGGCCACTCCCGGGCTGGGAGATGTCGTCTCCTCCCTGGTGCTCTGGCTGTGTCTGTTCCCCACACCCCTCTTCATACAGCTGTCCTGTCATGCTCAATGCAGGCCCTCCCTACGGACTCACCTCTCTACCCAACCTGTCTTCCAGTGCAGCCACATTCTGAGATGCTGGGGCTCAGGATGTCATTCTATAAATCCAGCTGGGGTGAGGGGACACAAATGAGCACATCAAGGTCATGACAACAGAGCCCTACCACACCACCCAGGTCCGGGGAGTCAAACACACAGTAGGGTGGGAAGCAGCAGGATCCTCTCTGCATGGACTTAGCAACAAACATAAACACTCTGCCTGTCTGGTCCTCAGACCACAGTGGCCAGAATGCTCAGCAACCACCTAGCAGGAAGCCAGTACTTTCTTGTTACAGTGATCCCCAGGGTTGGACTCTGCTCCCAGAGCCATGTAACAAGTAGTACCAGAGACTCACGGGTAGCCTTCAGAGGTGTTTATCAGATGTTCAACTTGGACTTGGTGCCACATTATTCCAGGAGCTTTGTCATGCTTTATGGACAGTAACTTTGTGGTGCTGGCTTTTGTGCACATGTAATACATTTTGTGGAAATGCTCTAAGGGCACCACAATTCTTATGACCTTATTGTACATTTCTGCACATAGTAGATGGGGCCCTGGAGCGAAGTGCAGCCGGCCCTCCCTGCCCAGAGCTCTGTAGCCCAGCCAGCCTGCTGGATGTTCAGCCTCGCCTTCTTCCATGGCATCTGCTTGGGTCACTTTCTTTCTCTGTTATATAGCTATTTGTGAAGGTGCTCACTTCCTCCTCAGGATCACAAGTGGAATTCCCACAGCTGCCTTCTGTAGTCTGTATTTGCTGCCCTGTCAAGTCTAGGCTGCTCTACTACTATCCTTGGTCTAGCAAGACAAGGCCTAAGGATACTTGCTCTTGTTCTCTGCTCCATAAACCCTTTGGCTCTTTTATGGGGCTCGTGGCTCCTTCAAAGGGGATCCCAGAGTCTTCCTCAGACTCAAGGGCAGGTTCCCTGAGCGCCTCACCAGGCGGGCACCCACCCAGTGTGATCTGTGTTGAGGTGCACCTGGGTGGGTGGTGGGGAGGACAGGCCAGTTCTCAGTCTTGCCGGGAAGTGTGTGCTGTGGTGGTTGTCACTTGAACTGCAGGGGACTCCAGACCTTGCTGGTCCCAGTTCAGGGACAACAGAGCCAAACAAATCCCTTCTCCTCTTGTTCAAGGCAAGCCTGAAGTCTGTGTCACCCCACTGCTACCCTCTGTCCTCCCTGCAGGCTGATTAGATGTTGACAAGCCCTGAAACACTGCTCATGACCTGGGTATAAGTCTTCCATGGGCTATTCAGCAGTTTCTTACAAGGTCACAATATGAATCCAGTTCATAGCTCTCTGCATCAGGGGGTCATACAGGCTGACTGTGTGGTTATAATCATTAAGCCCCAGACTATTTTTTCCAGCATCTGTAATACTTCTTACCCTTTTACACACACATACACACATATACACACATGCACATGTACACACCACATGCACACACTTGACTTCTTAAGCATACACTAAGAATCTGTGGTTCAGCAGTTTTTAGAGAGTGACAGCACTGTCCCCTCCCCTTCCTATGTCTTCTTCTCCCTTCTGGACACTGGAAAACAGAGTCTCAACTTTCCATCAGAGGGTTGGTCTCACTTTCTATCTCCCAACATGAAGTTTTGGGCTGGACATTGAACTCAGAGGTAGAATGCTAGCCTCCCTTACAGGAGGCCCTGGGCTCATTGCTCAGGATGTGTGGAATTCATGGGGGACTAGAGTTTGCCATGAGGATCCTGGCTACATCTTCTTCCCCTGTCCTCCACATTTGGTGCCCATACATGGATTTGAATCACCCACTGTCAGACGTGCTTGTGATAGAGGGAACAGCACACAGATTTCCAATGTGGAAGAGATACACTCATGGTGAATGTGTTCAGTTCGGAAAAATTTTCTATCTTTGCTGACTCAATAATATGGGTCCGTCTCTGTCACTGGGTTAGCATGATTTTGCCAAATTTCTTGAGTTGCTATTAAAATGAGCTGAATATTTGGTACTGAGGAAAGATATGAAAAAATTATTAAAAGATATACAAAAATATGTTCCATCTTTTCCCAGGAAAGGGACAATTAATTTAATAGTGTGAGAACACATGGGAGCTGTTCTTCAACTTTTCCCTCAGACATTAACTACTTGGCCCTTAGTCTATTCTGTTTTAAAACTCTCCTGATCAGTTCAGGAGACTGTGGCTACCCCTCCTCCTCGCCACACTTCTCTGTATTTAGTTTCCTCTCATCCTGTTGTGACTCCAACCCTATGATACATCAGGCCGCTCCAGCCTTGCCACCACAGTAGACTGCTTCAGCCCCATCTGTGGAGAACCCTAAATCACTAACCCACATTGGGCACTAAATGTGGGAGTCAGGGGAAGAGGATGCAGCCAGAATCCCTTGTGGCAGACTCCAATTCCCGTGAATCCCACAGCAAAAGGATTAACAAACAACAAACAACAAAACTGGAACCTTGAGAAAAAGGTTGAGGCCAGGATTGACTCTTGCTACTTTGAGCAGTGGCAGTCAGAGGTCAAATACTGCAACAGTAGAAGAGTCCACAACCCGAGCTCGCCACATCTTTATTTGGTACAAAGCCTTCAAACCATAATCCTAGCATGCACAAGATGGTGGTCCAGGGCCAGGGATTTAGCTCAGTGGTTCCAGCGCTTGCTTTGCAAGTGCAAGGGCCCTGGTTCGATCCCTAGTAACCACACACAGCATTGCCAGAGCATGGAGACTCATGCCCACCGGCAATCACAATCACATACTACAGTGCTGGGCATGGTGGCTCATGCCTGTAATCCCCGCACTGGGAGGCAGAGGCAGGAAAATTACTGAGTTCAAGGCTGAGTTCAGGAGCATCATGAACTACAAAGTGAGACCTTGTCTCAAAAAAAATGAAAAAAAATACAGGGTGGTCCTACAGTAATCCCTGTAGTTGAAGATTACATAGGGCAGGGCAGACATCCTTAAATCCCAGTAGGTTTAAAGACCAATAATCCTGGTGCAGTAATCCTTGTAATTTAAAATCCTGCAGGGCAGGGCAGATGTCTGCAATAATCCCAGAAGTTGATCCCCAGAGCAGGGCAAACATCCAAAATTCCGAGTAAGTCATAAATCCAAGTAAGTTGTCCACAGTTACCGACAAGGATGGGAGTGGAGAATACTATCAGGTTAAATGAAATCTTATTCCCGTAGTATGTGAGAAATACTTTTTCCTTTCATGACTGATGCGCTAAAATGTTCATTGATTTTTGCCTGAGCAAGTTGGAATAATTTCTAATCTAAAGGAGCCTTTATTCTTGGAAAAAATTGGCTTAAAGAGAAGACAGTGGAGGTGTCTGTTCTTTCTCTATCCACAACCAGAAGCATGTAGCTGGCCTTCCTCAAATGGCTACCACCTGGAAAGTCTCAGGCAGGTCCAGCCCAGACTTGAATGCTTAGCTGTCTCAGCACCTGGGACTTGAGTGCAGCAAAACTGGTTTTAAAAACAGCGAAGTTCTCACTAAAAAATCAACAGTGAAAACAGTGACCTTAACATGTGTTGCAAAAGTAGAAAAACTGGATCCTCAGCACTGCTGGTAGGGATGAGAAATGGTACTCCTGTTCTGGAAAATGCTTGACAGTTTCTCCAAACGTGACTTATGACCCTGTGATTCTACTCCCAGACATCCACGTGTCTCTCCCACCAGAAATAAAAATGTAGGCTCCTACACACAGGTAAAGGAATCTTCACTGTAGGTTTATTCATAGTACCCCCAAAAGGAAACAGTGCATGTGTCTGCCAATTGGTGAATGAAAAGCAAAATGTTATTTATCCATTCACTGAAATAGCTGGCAGCAACTAAAAAGTAAAGTACTAAATATGCTATAACTTTGGAAAACCTCAATAGCATTATGCTCATGAAAAAAAGTCAGATACACATAAAAACTACATATTATATGTCTGAGTGTATCTGAAATCTACTCGAAAGGAAGATATTAAGAAACAGAAAATACAATAGCAACTGTCTTAGGGCTGAAGTACGAATAGTGATTGACCATAAATGGACCCAAGGGATCTTCTTTAGGGTGATGGAAAATTAGGAAATTTTAAACAGGTTTAAATTTCCTTAAAAAAAATTACAAATGGTGAATGAATGTATTCTTATGTTATCTGTATATCCACAAAATTTTTAAAGAATAACACAACGGAAAGAGGCCTTGGTTAATTCTCTTTGGCAGTAAGTATTCTTTGATTATAAATCTTGAAAGGGCTCATTGTCACCCATCCCCATTCATTTACGAATTATTGCTCGGGGCAGGGGAGGGAATAGGGCAGTTTGGTTGACAGAGGAGTCAGAGGCTGATCCAAAAATGTCTTCCCCGACTTTTCTCAGCCACGTGCATGCTGGGCACACAATCTGCAGGGAAGTCATGGGTCCTGCGTGGAGTTGTGCCCTGGGCCTTGCCATTTTCTTGGCCTGTGGTTGGTTGTGAGGAGAGGCGTCTCTGAAAGGGGTGTGTGTTCTGATCCTCACACACATTTTGGGAGCTGCATGGCATGGAAGGAGCTATCACCTCCTGACCTTGTTCAACTGGATCCCATCCCACCTTAAAGGCTGAGATCATTTCTTTTGAAAAGACATACTAGTCAGTGCCCCTCCCAAGGATGGGAAACCACAGGGAATCTTCTGACATTTAAGTTCATCTTTTGACTTTTGCCTTTGAAAAATACTCTAAATCTAGATCCAAAACAGCCAACCATAAGGTGAGGAGCCTGTAATAGTGTCCCAGCCCCAGGGAGAAATCTGTACTCTATTTCATGCCTGATGGCCTGGCAGGTTCGGAACACATACAATGTTCTAATCTGGCGCACTTAGAAAATAACGGCTGACTCCCTGCTCTAGGTATGTGGCTGTATTTGCCCCCAGTAGGACCTCTAGGGGCTGGGGGCTTCTGCCTGGGGAGTCTAATTCTTCTGCCATGGCGCTCTGGTTACTTTTGATGTCCTTGGACTCTTCTGGGTACCTCTGTTTGTTTAAAAAGGTATATCAACATTTCCTTTAATGTTAATTTTATTATTTATTTATTTTTGCAGTACTGGTGATCAAACTCAGGACTGTGTGTTTGCCAGGCAGGCCTAGCATCATGAAGCTACATTCCTAGGCCTAATGTAATTCTTTTTTTGCCACGCCCCCGCCAAATAAGGCGTGACAAAATAGGGACTGGGGTCCCGGGCGGAAGACCCCTGTGCTTGAGGCTTGAGGCTCCCCAGGCCTAGAGCCTGAGTTGAGTATGCTTCGCCAGGAGGCGCGCAGTTAGCCCAACAGTATGTAAAAACAAGCCGCTTTCTCCCTTCTAAACTATTCTGTTTTTCCCTGTGAACTGTTCTGTGCTTTCTCACCAAACAAAAATAACATAAACAAAAAACACCTTATTAGACATAATAGTTTCAACTGAAATAAAAATAACATGGCCACCTGACAAAAATACATCAACAAATACAAAAAAATAAATTAATGTTCACATAAAATCTATGGGAACAAAATTAAAGAAATAACAAAGATCCATTTCCTTAAAAAAGTTGTGTACAAAACACACTGATCTACAAAGATTTTTGTGGTCATGGAAAAATCATCACTGTCTCACACGACCTTACACAATGTCAAAATAATTAATCACTACTCTGTTTCTGTTCTTGTTTTTTCCTTGAACTTTTGTTAACCTATAACAATCACCCTTATTTTACAAAGCCAAAAAATCATGTATAAAAAAGAACACAAAAGACTTAATAAATTTACAACAACATCACAACCTCTCTTGTGTTCGTGTGTTGTCTGTCCATTCCGACTCCGTTCATTCCTGTCTTCGGCGATCCCAGGCCCTACACCGCGAACAGTCGCCGACAGGTGGCGCCCAACGTGGGACCCGAATACAGGTAATTTCTTTCTTTCTTTTAGTCTTTCTTTCACTGAACAGATAAGATCCCACAGAGAGATCTTTTTATTGTGTTAGGGGCCTGTAACACGAGGGCTACTCTCCAGATGGTACTGAAGAGCATGATATAGTATTGTTAGCTACCGGGCACTACGCTGCTCACTAGCTCTCCAGCACTTGTTCTTCCCCCGTAGCTGGCACTTCACGCCATTGGAGAGTCTCTCCCTATTTCCCCTCCTCAAGCCCTTGGCAACGCCGTTCTGCTTTCTGTTTCTGACTTAGACTATTTTAGATACATCCTGAAAGTGGAATCATGCAGTATTCATCTTTTTGTCACTGGCTCCTGTCACTTAGCATGATTTTTAGGTACACTTATCTTGTCCCAAATAGTTGAGATTTCCCTCTTTTTAATGCAGAGCCGTACTTCATTGTCTTCAATGACAATGACTATAACCAGTCATTCCCTGCAGATGTTCATATCATCTCTGCACACCGACTCCCCAGATACCTCTTTCAGATCCTGGTGGCAGTGGTTTGACTCCATACACAGAAGGAAGACCGCTGGTAATTCTATTACCGTCACAGTAATTCTATATCTAATTTTTTGAAAAACCTCCATTCTGTTTACCACAGCAGCCCCCACCATAGTTCCCATCAGTAAAGTACGAGAGCTCCGATTTCTCCACAGTCATGCCAGCACTCTCCCTAATTAACTAGTTAATGAACTCACTTTTGTCTGAACGTGTGTGAGGTTCAGATTGGTCACGTCCCCTGTGTGGGGTTGGGGCACAGAGGACACATCTGTGTCCCTCTTTTCAGCCCTTCCCCCTCCTCCCTCCTGTTCCCACCACCCCTTGAGAAGCATCTCTCTCTCCCCTTCCCACTGTCTCTTCATTTTACTCTTTATTTAGAATTTGGGTTTCTCATATAAGAGAGACCACGTGGCCTTTCAGCTTGTGTGTCTAATTTATGTCTGCCGCCATTACAGTCTTCTGCGGCATCCACTTTCCCACACACGACTCAGGTCATCCTCCTCTCAGTGCTCTACTGTGCGCTTTGTCTTCATCCATTCCTCTGTTGATGGTTGTAGCGGCCACCCCCAAGACCGAGTGTTTACGAGCTATTATAAACATGAGTGTGGGTGGAGACTGTAATGTGGTATCTTTAACTCTTTCAGGAAGATGCTCACTCTAGTTTTAGGTTTTTGTCAAATCTCCAGGCTGAGTTTTAGGAGGAATAGCCACGGTGAGGGTGATGTCGTGTGGTTCTGATTGCATTTATTGTCCTGGTGATGGATACCCACCTCTGTATTATGAGTTCCTGGTGATGCCTGGGACCTAGCAGATGTTCACTCAGCAGATGCTGAATGAGTGGATTAAGCCGCTAGAAGCTCCATCCTCAGTGTATGACAAACGATCACGCTGTGAGGACTGCGGGAAGCCAGGGGGTTCTGTGACACCAAAGCGGAAGCCCCAGGCTGGTGAGAGTCTTACCCTGCTGCTCACAGAAGGCTAGCGACATGGCGGAACCTGGAGACTTTGCATGGACTCATCACAGTGTGAAGAGATGTGTTTTCTAACAATTCATCCCACTATTTTTTTTTTTTTTTTTTTAGACAGGGTCTCACTTTGTGGTTCAGGCTGGCCCCAAGCTCAGCCTCAAATTCACATCCCAGCAATCCTCCTGCCTCTGCCTCCTGAGTGCTGGGATGACAGGCGTGAGCCACCACGCCCGGCACTGTGGTATGTGGTACTGGTTGCTGCTGGGGTGAGTCTCCACGCCCAGTATGGTATGTGGTTACCGGGGAATCAAACTTGGGCCCTTGCACTTGCAAAACAGGCACTGGAACCACTGAGCTAACTCCCCGGCCCCAATCCATCCCACTATTACCTGCCCTTCCATCCTCTCCTCTTCACCCTTTCCCTTCAAATACATTATACACACCAAATCCCCAAAACTGTGTGGGGGTGTCTTAGTCACTTTCCTCCTTGCTAAGGCAAAATACCCAACACCCATGAACAGAGGGAGGGAGGAGGTTTCCTTTGGTCCACGGTTTCAGAGGTCTCAGCCCACGCATGGCTGTCAGGCTTGAAGGCAGAAACAGCATCGGGGAAGCGTCAGGGTGCAGGAAACATGCTCAGGTCTTGGCAGTCGGAAGCAGAGAGGGATGGGGGAGATGTCTCAGTCGGGCAGCACTGGGATGAGGACCTGGACTCTTCTGATGATTCACCCGAGAGTGCCTTGGCAGCAAGTAAAGGGGAGCTAAAAAGGCAGCCCAAAGAGCCAGCCAATCAGGCCATCCAGTCGACATCCTGGTTAACTCGAATTGACTGAATTTCTAAGATACTGGGATCAGTCATGGGGTTGAGACGTAGCTTTTTATGTGGCTGTTAAGTATTTATAGCTGTGATAATTCTTAACTCGTTCTGATTCTTCTTTTCCCATTCCCTCCTTTCTTCAATCCCTTCCCCTCCTTATTTACAAAAATTTTGTTGCCATTTTTTCCTTTTATTCTCTCTCTCTGTCTTTTGTCCCTTTTTTTCTTTCTCCCTCTCTTAACTTTGTTTTGGGCCGATAGGATATTTGCTGAAATTACCAAGGATCTAGTGGTTAAAGCTTGGTATATCATTTATGTTATAGGTTCTGAAGCATTGTCATGGCATGATCGTATTTTAAAGGGTGTCAGTTGCGTGTGTGGGGCATGTGCGTGTGTGTGTGTGTGTGTGTGTGTGTGTGTGTGTACATCAAAAAGACCTAGTAGGAAATAATTCAAAGTTTTAAGGTTTCAATTAGATAGATGACTTACATCCTTATTTTGCATATATATTTTGTCTTTATTTTGCAAAACATTACTTTTATACTGAGCAAAAATTAATAAAACATTAAGGAAAAAATAAAGATTGGAAGAAAATATATAAAAATTTGATTCTAACAGAGTCCCTCGTTAATGACTATTTAGAGTATTTTAGCCATCTCACTTTTGTTGTTTATTTAGGTTTTTTCAAATATATATTATTGCTACACAGTTCCATTTCCTAATTTTTAAGGATTGTAAGAAGCAAAGAGTGTAAGTCATTGACAAAACAAAAAAGGCAGTGTGCTTGCCTTATCTGTGTGAGGCCCTGGTTTCTATCCTCAGCACCAAAAAAAAACAGAAAAGAACAATTATTGCAATTAAACTAAAATATTGGAGATACACAGCTCTAAAGCTACTTCCTAAATCTACATACACATATTTCTCATACATATACACCAAAGTTAGCAACACTAAAAAGACAATGATTATGCTTATTCATTTCATATAAGTATTATTTGTACTAATTGCTCTACTGACCAAATTATTTAAAAAATAATTTTTAAACTAAGCTTTAAATATTTCATATCTGGTGAATTATATTTGCTGCGTTTCCACTTGGCCCAATTGTTTTCAGGCTAATTATCTGCTGTAGTTTGTGAAACTTGACACATCTTAGCATTTCCAGTCAGGGCTTGATGTGCTGATGATTCACTACGTCCTACAATGTGAAGCAAACACAATGCCTTTTTCCCTCCTGGTGCCCAGCTCCCTGGGCCACTCTGCCTTTGGAATCTGTTCACCACGGAATGTGACTGGTCACCTAAATGTCTGGGGAATGAGCAAGCGTCCCTCACTTCGGCATGTGGCTCTGACAGAAGTACAGTCACATGGAAACTGAAATGAGAATCAACGCTTCCTCCTTGGATTGCTTTATGTGATCAGCTACTGCATTTGTGTGTAATAAGCCTAGGAAGGGTGGGGCTTCTACTACGACTGTAACTAAGACTTTCTGTCTGATTCTAAGAACATTATATTTCCACTAGGATTTTATAATCTCACATAAATCTGAAGTCATCATGGAACTCCTTCCTCACGGGCTGTAGGAAGAAATAACAAGAATAATCAAAATATATGCTTAGAGTTTATAAAATTTTTTATTGTAAAATAATTTACTAGAAATCCCCTTTAAAGTACTCTCCTTATTTTAACCCATGTATCTCAGCATTTTCTTTCATGCGTGCCTATAAAACATGACAAAAATTACAGCAAATGCTGCTGCTGAGTTCTAGCCAGTGGGATTGCAGCCTTGTAAAAACACACATTGCAATGTTTTCAGATTCATTAGGTCTGGTTCTTCATGGCCTCTGGCTCTTCCTCAAAGTGACTGCGAAAGACAAGTGTTTTAAGTTGGCTCAGATCATGGAGGCTGGTATCTGCAGCTCAAGATGCTCACGGAAGAGGACTTCCAGAATAGCTCCAGAAGGGGTAAGGATTAGAGAAGTGTGTTGAAAGTCAGGGATATATTGAGGAGGATTTAATGTCAATGTGCTGTTTATTGTAATACCACTTTTAAATTTAAATGTTCGTCACAGTTTTCGATCTCATCGTATATTTGTTGCTGGGACAAGACTGTCTCTTGATACATTTGATGATAGCCATTTGAAGGGCATTGGGCTTTGTGAAAAGTCATAGTTCGCTCTACCTGTCTTCCTTCTCAACAGACCCTCCCTCCAAACCTTTCCTTCTCATGTACCACGGAGCCTTGAATCATTCGAGTGTTATAATACATATTAACATAAAATCAGTACCAAACTCTCTCCATTTCCTCCTATACATTTATGCCAAAGTTATTTTCACTACACATCTCTGGTTACCAGTTAATCATCTTAAAGCAATACTCTATTTTCTAAGGAGGATCTGTTCCAGATATGAACTAATTATAGGCACAGATTCAAATTTAGAAAAACACTTTTTAAAAAATCAAAAGCAGACAATTCCAACTTCCAGCACATGGTTGTATCCTCCCCAGCGTCCACCGTCACCTTCATTTGCCTACAAAACTGGTGTAGGGTGGATGATGATTAATCCAAGCCAGTTCTGGGAAATTTAAACCCTTACTGGGGACTGAGAGGGGAAAGGCGATTGTGGGCCCTTAGGGGAAGCCAGCTGAGGCTCGTCTAGAAAAGACTTCCTTCTCCCCCAGATGGGACATGGAAGTTGATGCTGTCTGGGTTTCCCTTGGAAGTGTGTCTGGAACCCCGGAAGCCATGTTGTCATCAGCTGGAGAATGACACCAGCATGGGAGAGGATAGAGCTATTGGGATTACCCAGGATTAGAATGCAGCTGAGAGTACCATGCCCACATAGCACTGGGAGATAATAAGGGTATTTATTGAGGCCTCGATGAGGCAAGGTTTCCATTTGTTCGCATCCCAAAGCATCTGAACTCAAAGCCAAGAGTGCTCTGGAGTTTACTCACTTTTCTCATCAAACATTACATCAAGCACTGAGTTCCAGTACACAGCTTGTCCAGTTTCTCAGTTCTAGGAATCAGACTTCTTTGATTTCCTCGTTCAGGGCAGATTAGAAATAGAAAGTGAGAGGTGGAGGAAAGAGGGGTGGAGGGAAGAAGGCAGTTGGTCAGAGAAGGTAGAGACACAGGCAGAAACCAGAATCCCAGATGTGGCACTGGAGGGTCTTCCAATATCCACGCAGACAGCCTCCCCTGCAGCCCGGTGTGCACCAGATACAGGCCAGTGACTAAGCCATAATGACAGCCATGTGTTGTCAAGAGAAGTTTGTCCTCTTTCTGTTTTAGGTGGGGGATGAGGCTGAATAATGTTTAATAATTCTACTTTGTAAACAAGGAGAAGGTTAAATGATTAAAAGGATAAACACCCGAAAAGTCAGAGAATGAACTCACTCATGACTAAGCTCAACAAACGGGTACAGTATACACACAGAGACACAGACAAGAAAAGCCTCCTGAAAGTTTCATCCAGAGAAAAAGAGGCAAAGAGAAGCAGGCAGCAGTCTGCTTGCTGTGTGGAGCAGCTCATTTCAGGGTCCGCATGGGGAGCCAGTGGTGGAGAAGCCACACTAGTGCCTGAGGACACAGCTTTGCTCTTCTGCAAGTGATGTGATTGGGTCCAGTGGCTCGAACTGCTAAAGCTGTTTCCATTGAAGCCCAGTGGTGGGAAATATATAAGTGCCTGACCTTTCTTGGTAGAAGGAGTTGAGCACTCCTAATTAAGTGTAAACAACTCTCAGAGCCAGTCACTTACAGCAAAACTGACCAGAGACACTAAAATTACTCCATGCAAAATAGTCTCTGGGTCTCTGTTTACACAAACATGGAGCCCACCTGGTGATGGAGCCAGTGCAGTAGAAATGACTCTAACTGAGTCATTCCAACCATGTGCAGGAAGCTGGGGAGCTTCTGGACTCTGCTGGCACCAGAGTCTAAAGTTGTGGGTGGCTTGTCTACCAAGGATATGGGTGGCATGAATGACGCAAGACTGAAGTGTGCAGATGAACACAGGGTTCTTCTGCAGTCCTCCAGTCAGCCTGTGATCTTGCTCAGGCAGCTCCCACCTGCCCCAGCTCCTGCCCAGGCTTCGAGGCAGAGGACAGGTTGTGTGCAGCCTCTACCCAACAGAGTGTTGCTGTGGCTTTAACACAGAAACTCACATGATCTGCAGATCAAGGCAAATGAAAGGGAAAAGCCTGATAACTTTTCTGATTATTAACACGTGTGTGTTATATAAAAGTTTTTTTACACAAAATTTTTAAGTGAATGGTAAGTCATATATGAACCTAAGTGTTATTTAATGTAAATTTAGAAACAATTAAATAAATATACCAAGAATGAAACTTAAGACTACTTAGGTTTGTGGTCCCCAGTGGTATTTTTTTTTCTTCATACGAGATTATTGCCAGCTACACTGAGACTGTGCTACTAGTAAATTACAACTATTATTATCAACCTATTATTAGCCAACAATTTGCTAGCATGGTCCTAAATAATCTACACCCATTATCCTATTTTATTATCATAATAGGATGGATACAAGCATTAAAGAAGTTTTACTGATGGAGAAAATGAGGCTTGGAGCTGTAATTTGCCTGGGGACTACAACAAGGAAAAGCTTGGGGTCTCAGTCAACACAGATTCATCCCAGGGGTAAAGGCTCAGTCATATCATAGTTATGACAATAGACTCATCTGCTGATGGACATGCTGGTGTGCCCCTTCCCAGAGTGAGCGAGTGTGGACTGCGCTGCTCTGAACAAGAGTGTGCTGTGTTGCTGGCGTGGAACGTCTTTCACTCTTGGTTTTTCCACTTTATGATGATATGAAAGGAAGACTGGCTCTGTAGAAACCATACTTGGAAATTTGAATTTTGATACGAGCCATATGTGGTGTGATACTGTCTGGTGAGACTGAGTGTTCCCAGTCCTCTACGCAACCATGAGGTTGACAGCCATACTCTAGAGCATGCTGGGTTGCTGACCTGTGATGCTAAGCTGACTGTAGTGAAGGCATTTCCAGTTTATGATGTTTGTGGGGACACAACCCCTTTGTGGGCTGGGGAACCCCTGTGTTAGGGGTGTCTTTGTCTCACATCCTTCAGACATCCAATTGCTTTCCTTTGTTTCCACTACACTGTTGTCACTGACTTGATATCATCCACTTTTATTTCATGGACATATCTTACAAGATTGGTTGCATATATTGTCCATGCTTTCAGCTTTTCTTTTTAGTTATTTTATGTAGAAATACAGAAAGATTCAAAAGCTGCGTTACTGCTACTTCAACTTCGTACAGCGCTTTTCTTCTCTCAGGTTTTCTGCTGCTAGTTACAGAGTAATAGTGGTTACAAAATAAAACCGACCTCATTCTCCATCAGCCTCACACTAAGAAATAATGTTCTACACAAAATAATTCTTGTTAACCTTGGCTGTACATTCACAATACCTCAGGACCGAACATAAAGTGCTGATTCCTTGGTCTGTCCCCTGCCAGAGCCTCTGGTTTACTTGGTCTTGTGTAGGAAACTTCCAGGGGACTGTAGAGCAGATCAAGGTGTGGCAAGCACTAGTACAGAGAAAAACAATTGAGTACACATTTCTGTTGAAATCAGGCCAATTGGTGACTGTTCAGTCTGCACAAGTGTAGTCCCTTCCCCATTCTTACCCCATGTAGCTCAGGTGAGGTGGTATGTAAAAATGTCAGGCTGCACAAGTATGACCAATCAGGGTGATTCACTCTTGTCTGAGGACAGGCATGTGACCAGTGAAAAAAGTCTCTGTGATTTTTTGAAAGATTCACCAGTCTTCCTTTTCAAATAAAAACTGAGCTTAAAGGTCTATATAAACTTACAACTTCCTTTGTTGTCTTTATCCCTCAAGAGAATTTGAGACTAAAGATGGAAGACAGTGCACGTCGTTGAGAAATGGAAAGAGGGAGAATGTATTGGAAAAGGCTTTTAGAAATTCAAAATATATAGTTCTTTCCATTTAAATCAGGATGAATTGGGGAGAAAGCGATGGTGAAGGTAGGTAATTGAAGAAACATAGTTTTATCCCTGAGGGGCTGATTGAGATCATGGCTTTGGATTGTTTCCCAGAAGAACAGCTTTGCCCTCTGCTCCTTAGTTCATCTGATTTGTACACAGCAGGGTCTTTGGATCTTGCCCTCCAGGCAGATTGCTCAGAGAAAGGAGGAGGGCCAGCTACCAAGCCAGAGCCTCTGTGCCTAGGAAACACAGACCCTGGGTGAGCTGGACCATGCCCAACACTAGGCCCCTGCTCACATTCCCCTCCTGGATGAGTTTCTCCTGAGAGTCATAGTGGTTTGGTGAGCTGAGCTTCTTCTCATTGGGAACCTACCACCTCCTTCTGCCCCAATGCACCTGCGCCCTGGTCACCTCCTATCTTGAAAGGAAAGAATGGAAATGGAGGAGAGGGTGTGAGGCACCCCAAGCTCCTCCACCCAAGAGAGAACACAGAGAAAAACCATGTTTTCTTCTCACCGGACTCCATGGACCCAGCTTGCTGTGCAGCGAACTGTATTCTTGAGTTTCCCAGCAGTGATCAAATGCATTTTCTTTCTTTGTGTAAGAGTTTTACTTAGGTTTTTGTTGTTAAGGACCCTCCCCTGTCTTGATTAATGCATTAGTTTTCTTGTGTTTAATTAGTGCATTGAGGGCTTGTAAGGATACACCATTTTCTTGTGCCACATTGGGCTTATTGTGCTGGATTTGCATGTGCTTGTCCTTGGGGAGCCTCCTAACAGAGGCTCCCTCTCTCCTGGCCTGGGCAGGTATGCAGTATCACACCTGTTGCCCTCAGAAAGTGCTAATCAACTCAGGTTTTTAAGGCATCAACTGTACAAAAGTCAAAACATTCTAGTATTTTTCCCATAAGTTCCTTCCCTCTCACATGTATCTATTTAAGAGAAATTAAGCTTAAAAAACTTTCCCCAATTAATAGGAACCATAAGACATAAGAATGTCTAGGCAACAAGAAGTATTTACTCACCTAGGAATTCTCCAAGTGGTCAGAAGATATTTTAAAACTTGTTTGTTCAATGAAAGCTTTTCACATAGTTTTAAAATATCGTATGAGAAAGGAGTTTGAGAATCATTTTCTTTCATGGGCAAGATATGAGGTGCTCTGGCTTTCTGCATGCTTCTTCCAGATATCTGTCTTCTGTCTTCCTACTCTTTCCTTCTTCCATCTTCTTTGATCAATGGAAAAAAAAAATCTAGGGTGTTATTTCTAATCTGCATCTTTTTCTCATTACACATGTACTAACTTTATTCGAAGTTAAGTGAGCATCATCCATAATTAAAATTATTGTCCTGTGGGATCTTTTAGACTCTGCTGAAGTGCTGAGGATTTTTTAGCCTCACAGTGCAGATGAATATACAAAATAACCAATGAGAAAATGCGATGAGAAAAAAAAAAACCCTCTATTCACAATAGTACAAAGAAGCATAAAATATGTATGAGTAGCCTTAACAAGAAATGTGCATGGTCTAAATGAAGTCTATGCTATAACTTATTGAGAAAATAAAGAAGGTGAAGGAGGATATTAAAGGTGGAATATCTACATTTATCACATGGGGCCTGTACTCTGCTCTGCCCGGGGTTGGCTGCTTATCCATGAGGTGGGAGGTGGAGCCAGGTAATTCCTCTATGATCAGAACTTGGGCGACTTATCTCACTTCTTTGGGCTTCAGCTCCTGCAGCTATAAAACCCACAGAGGACATTCATACTTCACGATATTCTTGAGTGATTTACATAAACTCCTTCAAACAAAGTGCTTAGAACAGAGCCTGAAAATACCAAACTCTCACTATTTGTTCATCATTTTCACCATTTTATAAAACCACCCTTGACGTCGGCACCATGATTAGAATTGTGTCATAGAGAAGAGCACTGATTTCAGAGAAGATAAGAGTTTGTCTCATGTCATCCAGAACCTAAATGTCTGGGATTCCTAACTGATTGTCCAACTCAAGAGATATTATTACTTTTGTGTTTTTAGATTAGAAGACAATGGTGTTTGTTTTGACATTCTATAGATTAATTCTACATTTCACCTAGAAGAATAAGCAAGAAGAGTTTGTTTTTAAAAAAATAGAGAAATAATGGGTGATAACTCATAAATGATTACATTTAAAAAGGTAAACATTTCAGGGTTAAAATACAAGATAATTAGAGCGATGGCAGTATTCTTTCCCTTGATTGTGGTGGTGACACAACTGTAATTGTAGCCAAAATTCTTAAAAACTGACATTTAAAAAGGGGTGGATGTTGTGTGTGAAAATTATACTGACATAAAAATTTAACAAAAAGCTAATGATAATTTGAAAATAAAGAAATCAACTAAGAGGAAATGTGTGCAAAAATGAAAGTTAACATGTTTGCTATAGCACCAACCCAAACTGGACAATCGTAGCCTATGACCCAGCAATCCTCACCCTGAATATGTAACTGGAAATGAGTGCTTGTATCTGCCAGATGAAATGTAATGCTCCTAGTTGCTTTATTGGTCATAGCTCCAAATTACAAACAACCAACATTTCTACCAACAATAGAATGGTAAAAGAAACTGTAGTATTTGGACAATGGAAAACTGCAGAGAAATGAAAAAGAATGACCTCAATAAATAACATAGATGGATTTTCCAAACATAATGTTTCATATAAGCAGCTTGACCCAACCAAACACATCCAGGATGAGTGTCTGAAACACACTAAGGTTGTCCACAGTGACAGAAAATTCCTGACTTGGGAGAGGCCACTGCTAACTGGGAGGGGGAAAGGGAGCCCTAGGGATCTGGGACTGTCCTATATCTCTACCTGGGAGTTAGTTATGTGGGTGTGTACCTACATAAATATTTGTTGAGCTATGTGTTTAAGATCTTTCACTTTTCTCTATGTAAGTTACACATTTAAAAATGACCTAATCTGAATTTAAAAAGATGGGCAAAGGACTTGAGATCACAAAAGAAGCAACCTTCACTGACTTAACTATTATGGACACATAGATACACCCACCAAATCACTAATCACATAAATGCAAATGAAATGCTTTTCTAAAATTATACTTGTATTTGCAAAGGATGAAGAAGTTATGAGCAAAGCCCTGATATGAAGAATTTTAGGCAAATAATTCTTAAGGAACTTCTGAAATAAAATCCAAACAAGCAGAGGAGGAGGCAAAGCAGCCAAGAAAGGGCAGTTTCCTGTGGTCTTGTCTGGTCAGCACTGTACTGTGGGACTGTGAGGGGCATTGACTCCACATGCAGTGACCCTCGGGTTAGACTGGCCTGACTCAGGGACAGCTTGATTGTTTCAGAATTTAATTCTAACTTATGACCAACGTCTTGAGTTATGGGCTGAATGCCGGCCGGTTGTGCTGTTAGATGGTCTTTGACAGAGATTTAACCCTTAAAGAGTTCTGGAAGGAATATTCCCAAGTCCTTTCCTGTGTGGGGGGTAAGTTAGAAATCCTGGGCCAGTGTCTCTTTAAAGACACTGAGATGTGCTTGTGTACAGGAGAGAGACTTTGAAGGCTGTGTAGAGGAGCCTGAGCTTTCACCTGACCAATGTGAGTTACCGCTGGCCCTCAAAAGTCAGCTGAGTCTGTAAGTTAAGGGTCTGCTGTAGTTTGCTGTCTCAAAGTGCATCCTCTAGTTTTTCTCTGCGGCTCAGGGGCTGGCTCATGGCCAACACCAGCTCTTCTGCACAGGCTTCTGGCTCTCAGTGCCCCGCAGTTCTCTGAAGAAGGAAATGGCCAGCATGGGGGAAGATGGGCACACGGAAGCCAGCCAGAATATGGGAACCTCATCCTTGCAGCAGGGCTAGAGGTTAACTACCTGGAGCTTTCATTTTTGCATGAGATTGAACTAATCAGTTGTGACAGTGAAGCTGATGGAGGAATCAAGTGAGGAGTGAATGAATGAATAGTCTCTCCTAGAAATCACCAGGTCTTCAGTGACCTCTCCACATTTTATACAAAATAGATGTTTTGTTGCTAGTGTTAGCAGAAAGGAGACGGGGAGCTTTACAGACAAAGAAGTGGGGAGCTGACTCATCTGGGAAGTTTTCAAATTGTTTAAATCTTGGATTCCAGTGAGTCACGTTTGTGTCACAGTAGAGCTCTTGGGCTACGAAGCTGAATGTGCTCTTTCTGGCAGCTCAGTTTGATCGCCTTCCCTTCTTTATTTCTCTTTTTTAGGGGGAAGATACCAGCGGACCTTGCACTTGCCAGGCAGGTGCAGTGCTGCTGAGTCACAGCCGGCCCTCACCCTCCATTCCTGTTTTCTGGTGTGTTTGATCTTCATGACACCCCAGGAGGCCTTGAGGTCAGCTCTTCTCCATGTGAGCAAATCGAGGCCAGTTAGGGTAAATTCTTGCTTCTCAAATCTAGTAGTACTTCATAGTCATTTGCAGGAGCTTTGTAAACGGATGAGGACCAGTCGCTGTTTTTAAAAAAATCCCTGAAGTGCTTCTGAAATACAGTCAGATTTGGGAAGAGAGGATTGCATGACATGTCCATGTCCTGAGAAAATGAGAAAACATGCATCCCTAGGTCTTAATCTATCCTTGCTTCACTCACCCTCTGCTGAGCATGTACTGCCCCATGCTAGGAATGCAGCCGCAAGAGGACTGTGACAGAGCCACTGATGTCCTGAGAGATCACAGGGGGAAGGCTTGGGGTGTAAGGTGAGAGGGGCAGCACAGCGTGGTCCTGTTCCCGTGAAACCATTCCTGCTGTTGGGCAGATGGAGCCTGCGGTGAACTCGGGAATAAGACAGACATTGAACTAATAATTCCAAAAGTGATCACACTTCATACAACTCGCATTTTAGTACATTTTGGGGTTGATAATGTCAATCATCTTCACACACAGGAGTCACACCGGTCATATTGGGCCACGGGTGCTGTCTGTGAAGACAATACAATCTGCTGTAACACACCAAATGCTCTCTTTTATTAAAACATTACGAAGCCCCTGGGTAGGCTTATGGACAGAGCTGTGCCTGACTTTTCGTCCTCAAATTCCATAGCCAGATTCAGCTATTAGTGTAAGGCTTCCACATGGTTATCAGAGAACTTGCCAAACAGATTCACAATTCGTCCTTTGTTTCTTATCTTCTAATGACTCAGCAGAGAATGGGGGAAGGTTTTGCTTTAGATAAAACAGGCAGACAAAGGGCCTTTGGAGAAGCTGAGCACTTTAGTGTTACGACTTGAAAGGCTTTGGACAGGGATCCCTCAAAGTGAAAGTGAGTCGAGGTCCCGGTCCTGCAGCCTGTGAGGTCTTCCCTTGGCCCAGGGACCAGCGTGAGTCTTCCTGGGGGCAAATTGAGTCAGCCTGTCTTCAGAGGAGCACCCAGAGGAGCGTGGGACCCGATTCTGACATGCTCCACTGCCACCATACGCATACTGTTTGCCTCAGAAAATCTGGTTCTTTATGTGTTCAAAGATCTATTTCTTCTAAATGCTTTGGTGTAATTTAAACAAGCCTCAAGATAACTGTGAAGAGTCACTTAGTCTTCCTAATACCTGTACTTTCTGTAGTGTTTGCCTTTCTAATTTAAAGAATCATAGTGTCTTATCTTTTTTTAGTGCATCAAGTCCTCACAATAAGCTTGTTAATTCTTTAAATTTTTGTTCTGTATTTCTCTCCTTTGTTTTTTCATTTGTTTGTTTGCTCATTGGCTTTATTTTTGAGATGGAGCCTTCCTAATTAGTCCAGGTTGGCCTTCACCAGCTGTACTGCCTATGCTTGCCTTGGATTTGTGACTTTCCTTCTTCGGGTGAGGCTGGGTGCTGGGGTTCCAGGTGTGCACCACCATGCCAATTCTTTACTGTCACTTGTGATTCTCACTTTTCTGGAGAGGGGAGAACTGGAACTAAGAGTGCAGGAGGCTGGGGGCAGTGGCACATGCCTCTAATTCCAGCACTTGACAGGCTGAGGCAGGAGGATTGCTCTGAGTTTGAGGTCAGCCTAGACTACATAGTGAGTTCAAGGCCAGTCTGAACTATGTAATAAGAACTTGTCTCAAAAAACCAGACACACACACACACACACACACACACACACACACACACACACCCCTCTCAAAGCACAGGCAGTTAAGTACTATGGTTGGAATGTGTCCCCCAAGGTTCATGTTGCTAGAACTCAATCCCCAGCCCAGCAGCACTGGAAGACAGAATCCACAGAGGTGAGAGGCCATGGAGGTACCGCCCTTAGAGGTGGGTGATTGACATTACTCATGGAACAGGCTCCTTATGAAGGGATAGTTCAGCCTCCCTTTCCTATTATTTCTCTTTTGCCATGGAATTACAAAACAAGAAAGTTCTTACTGGCTGGGCCTATTGGCATATATTATAATTCCTAATACTCTGGGAGGCTGAGGCAGGAGGATTGTAAATTTGAGCCCAGACTTGGCAGTTTATTGAGACCCTGTCTCAAAAAAAAAAAAGGCTGGTGATATGCAAAGGCTCTGTGTAGGACCTTTAGAACTAAGAGAAAGAAAAACACCATCAACAACAAAAACCTCCAAAAGCAACAAACAAAAACTCTTACTAGCTGTAGCCTCTGTGTCTTGGACTTCCCAGCCTCAGAACTGAGCCAATATACTTCAGCTCATTATAAGTGACCTGGCCTCTGACATTCTCTTGTGGCAGCTACAAGGACTACAGCATTAAGCTGTGGGTTTCAGAGTGTTCCCCTGTTCACAGCAGTGTCAAGAAAGTGCGTAATTAAACCGGGCAGGTGTTGAGTGCAGATGACGTGGGAGACGTTAACTCAGAGACGCATTAGGCGAGGTGTCCACTAACCCCAGCAAAGCGAGCTGCATCTCAGTAAGCTGCCCTGGACAAAGCAAAGGTGACTACATTAGACAAACTGTCACCTCCGGTGAGCTCTGGAGACAGGTGCTATAGGACCAATCTTTCATGTTGGACCTGCGGGTGGGTTTCAAGGATGGAGAGGTACGAGTGCTGCTTGTAACCGTAGCCAAGCGGATGTGCAGCTCATTTGAGGTTCATTCCGGGGTTAGTGTTTCTAAATGCTTCCTGTCCAGACCGAGCCTTTCGCAAAAGTAAGAGCCTTTGATGAAACGCCTGGCTCCTTGACAAGCACTGCACATTGCTTTGCCTTCCCAGGGACCAAGCACATGAGCCAGAGCCAGGCTGCCCTGGACGTGAATCCCACTCACACCCTTCGCAGCCGGCCTCTGGCCCTGCTGGGCTTCCTCCCTGGAGCATGGACGTGTGACAGCTGACGGCCGGCAAGGTGGAGGGGAGGGTCCAGTGGGGCGTTGCATGCCCAGCTTTGCTTCTCTCTGTGGGTAAGTTCTCCGTATCATTGCAATAATAATAATGAACATGATTGTTATTAAACATGTCCAATATTTAAAGGTGGCAGATGGGTTAACCACTTTGTCTTCTATTCAGCATAGAAAAATTCAAATTCCATTTGGGAAACTTAGACATTGTCTCATTTTCCTGTTCCATCCTTTTTAGGTTACTTAACAGAGTAGCTGATGTCCTGACCTCTTCAAGAGACTGAAAAACTTACTTTATTACAGAATATTTTGTCTATGTCAATGACCTTGAATCCTTAAAGAAAAGGTTACATGATAGTCACTGCACTGAACTCAAGGATTTTTTTCAACTGAGATATTATTGCTTTTCTTTTTAAAAATCAACTTTATGGGCTGAGGATTTAGCTCAGTGGTTCCAGGGCCTGCCTTACAAGTGCAAGGGCCCAGGTTCATTCCCGTAACCGCATACAACAATGCTGGGCGTGGAGACTCTCGTCCACCAGCAATCGGTACCACATACCGCAGTGCTGGGTGTGGTGGCTCACGCCTGTAATCCCAGCACTTGAGAGGCAGAGGCAGGAGGATTGCTGTGAGTTCAAGGCTGAGCCTGGCCTGAACTACAAAAGCAAAATCCTGTCTCAAAAAAAAGTCAACTTTACAAGGGACAACTGACTATAGACATACCCATGGTGAACATCACCAAACAAATAATAAATCATAAATATGAAATAAAAATGAAAGAGACAGGGCCGGGGAGTTAGCTCAGTGGTTCCAGCCCCTGTCTTGCAAGCGCAAGGGCCTGGGTTCGATTTCCTGGTAACCACATAACAATACTGGGTGTGGAGACTCACACCCAGCAGCAACCAGTACCACATACCACAGTGCTGGGCGTGGTGGCTCACGCCTGTAATCCCAGCACTCGGGAGGCAGAGGCAGGAGGATTGTGATGTGAGTTGGAGGCTGAGCTCAGGGCCAGCCTGAACTACACAGCGAGACCCTGTCTCAAAAAACCTAAAAAAAAAAAAAAATAAATAAATAAATAAATAAATAAATAAATAAAATGAAAGAGACAGTCAGCTTGTAAGCAGGTCCTGAAAGCAGAGTGAGTGGAGAGAAAGGAGGGTACAGTGTTCTTTGAACTCATGGTGGTTACAGTTAGGCAGGCAGATTTGATCAGAGTCATAAAAAAGGCCTAATTAATAAATCGAATAATGCTATAAGGAAATAAAGTGTTCTTTTCCACGAGGACACTTGGGTTCCACCAGGACACCCACAATAAGCTCCTAAGAAGGAGTGGGGCCTGACCCAGGATACACACAAGGAAGTGGGGCTCTGGGGAGCAGCTGCCGAGGGGAGCACTCTGTGGGAATAAGAGTCAGACAAAGAGGATCAGAGCGCAAGGCCGGGGCTTAGAGGCACACCCTGTGATTCCCGTGACTTGGAGGCTGAGGGAGGAGGATCACAAGTTGGAGGCTGGCCTGGGCAACTTAGTGGGAGGCTGTCTGAAGGAAATAAGGGCAGAGGCTGTAGCTCAGTGGCAGTGTGTGGCTAGCATGTATGAGGCCTTGGTTCCATCTGCAGCATTGAGCAGAAGAAAAGGAAGAAGGAAGCCACAGCATCCAAGCTGGAAGGAGGAGACCAAGTATGGCCAGCAAAGTACGCATCCAGGCCCTGCAGGCCCTCAAAGGCCTCATTAATGGGAACAATGGGAGGGAAGGCAGGTTGCAGGAGCAAGACACGGCTCGCACTTTGTCAGGGGTGGTGTCTGCCATGTGGGGAAGATGGGACCCTGGAGGCAGCTGCATAGGTCAGGGGAGGGCCCTGCCAGCTAAGCCAGGGTCTCCACGGAGTGGAAGAAGGAGACAGACTCCTGTGAGAAACATCCCAGGCAGGACCTGGTTTGGGGTGACAAGGAGGAAGCCACTGGGAAGGTCTCCTGTCTCTGTCGTGGTGTCTGAAAAACTGAGCAGCTTCTAGAAAGACAGCACCCTCTGTGAGACTGCTGCAGCACCCATGGCTGGGATGGAGGTCGTGAATTTTACTTTAGACATGATTACAAGGTTCCAGAAGATTTCTGGTGAACTTGGAGTGAAAAACAAACAAATAAAAATAGCAGGATGTGGTGGTCCATACTTGTAATTTCAGCACTAAAGGAATCCACAGCAGGAACATCAAAGTTTGAGTCCTGTCTGGGAAATTCAGTGAGACTCTATCTCAAAAAATAAGATAAAATAGAATTAAATTAAATTAAAATAAAATAGGGGTGGATAGGCGGCTCCGTGGTAGAGCACCCCTGGGTTTATTTAGTTCCTAGTGCCCATCCTAAAAACAAAAAACAAAAAACAAAAAAACAAAAAAAACCCAAACCAAACAAAACAAAAATAGTAGAGTCCTAATTTTTTTAAAGACTGCATTTGTGTTTGCTAGATTTAGAATCTGTCCTTTCAGACCAGTTAAGACAAACTGTAACACATTGGCAATTGCTTAAGACCTGGGGCTGTCCAATTAATGTTGTCATATTGAGCATGAACATTCAAATCTCTTCCCTCCTGAATCCAGCTCAAAGAACAATAACATGATTTTTAACAAGACATAAATGCACAAGGATGAAGACAATGGATAGGAGAGAAAGCAATGAGAAATGTAGAAAATGAGAAGCTGAGGAGACAGTAGTAACATATTTAGGATACTCAAGAAGCTGAACCTTGAGCTTGATGAGATCCAGCCCGACTTACTCTACAGAGCCCTAAAACTTAGAGCACTGGGTACTTTAAGAATTAGGAATGATGGTAGGTTTTAAGGGATTAGGTGGGATTCGCTGCATGACCCTCATGCAGCTCCAAATCCCCATTCTGGTGACAAAACAAAGGGACTCTGGCTTGGTTACTGGAAAGTATCAGGGATATGATATTGAAGACAAAGAATTAAGGGTTTATAGGCTGCTCTCAAGGTTTGCCTGTTACAGATTGTACTGCTGTAAATATAAGTATGCCATGCAACTCTAATATGATGCCTTTAGCTCTTTGGGAAGACATTAGAAGGGGGTAGCTGGGCCAAATGGGAATCTTCAAACTGATTTACATAATAATTTTACTAGTTTATATCTTTTAAGTCAAGATAAATGGATAAGGAAAATATAACTTTTATACATAATGGAGGCATACGTAAGGGTTAGACTTGAGACATTTGTGGAAATGGATACACCCTGAAATATGTTAAAGGAAATAAATCCAACATACAAGCTTAAGTACCAGTGGCATCTCTCATTTGACTAATTCAAGGTATAAATATAAAACAAAAGATTGATAAAAAGAAACAGGGAGATAGACCTTTTCCAAATGGAAAGAGAACTAAGAGATTGATGTGACACATTTCTATAGCAGAAGATGAAGTTTCTAGCAACCATCCTAGCAGCCCCAGAGAAAAGACACTGACCCTTGTCCAACACGGTGGCCTTGGTCACTTCAGACCCAAGCAGATCTCACAGAGAGGCCCTTGTTCACATGAACCGTCTTCTTCAAAGTACCCTTCCCTTAAAACAGAGCAGGGCAACCAGGGATGGACGAATATATGAGGAAAGCCAATTAGTCAGACAGAGACTGAAAATAAACAGAAGAAATCAACCTGAAGGTAACAAACTCAGCCAAAAGAAAACCTTAAAAAAAACTTATCTTCACGGGCCGGGGATACAGCTCAGTGGTTCCGGCGCCTGTCTTGCAAGCGCAAGGACCCAGGTTCAATCCATGGCAACCACATAACAATACTGGGCGTGCAGACTCACCCCAGCAGCAACCAGTACCACACACCACAGTGCCGGGCGTGGTGGCTCACGTCTGTAATCCCAGCACTCGGGAGGCAGAGGCAGGAGGATTGCTGTGATGTGAGTTTGAGGCTGAGCTCAGGGCCAGCCTGAACCACAAAGCGAGACCCTGTCTCAAAAAACCTTAAAAAAACAAAACAAAAAAAACTTATCTTCAGAGAAATAAGATATTAAACAATAACAGAGTTATCTATGAAAGGAATATTCATTGAGCTAAACAAAAAAGTTACACATTAAAAATATGACATTGAAAAATACAAGGCCAGATGTGGTAGTGCATGCCTGTAATCCAAGCCTCAAGAAGCTGAGACAGGAGAATCACAAATTTGAGGCCAGCCTGGATTACATAGTGAGTTCAAGGCCTTCCTGAATTATGTAACAAGATCCTGTCTAAAAAACAAGAAAGAAAGAAAGAAAGAAAGAAAAACATAATAAATGCAATTTAAGGGATAAAAGATAAAGTTAAAATCTTCTAAAAAGAAAAGGACTAATCCATGATATAGGAGAAGAAAATTAGGGGGCCAATCTTAAGAAGTCCAGTATTCCACAAGACCACTGTTAAAAGAAGATAGGAAATAATCAGAATAAAATCTCACTTTTTAGAGGGTGTGGAGCCTCTGTGAGATGTGTCAAAGCTCTGGAGCCTGAGGGTGTCTGAGAACACAGTCCCATCACTCAGTGCAGGGCACCAAGGGGCTCCTTTACACAATAATGAATCAGCATAGACATCTACACATGTGGCAGGTCATCCTGAATGTTTTGTCTTACTATATCTTATTTAGTTGATAAAATATTATTGCAAGTGCTTTGTTGAAAATAAAGCTAAGTTCTTGCTCTGTGATGTCTGCTCTCTGCTTATTCTTATCTTCGGGAACCTTGCCTGACCCGGCCTCCCTTAAGCCCACCGGCTCTCTGTCAGGCCATGCAGGTTGCCCTGAATGTTTTATCTTACTATATCTTAGCTAGCTGATAAATGACTATAAAAACAATAATATGTTGAGATATGGAAGATCTCCAAAAGTCTTCTTCCTTTGTATTTTTTCTCTGAAAGTTTCTAAATTATATTCTTCACTAAAATGAAGATACAAGCAAGGCCAAGGAAGACACAGGAATCAGGAAACAGGGTACAAGACCAGAGACAAGTAAAGAGAGTCCTCAAGATGACCAAGAAGGAGCCTCATCTGCTACCTGAGCTAGGAAAGAATGTCTGACCAGCATTAGAGCAAATCTTTGTGCCTAGAGAAGATGAAACTGTTAGTGTCCCTAGTGTGTCCGGATATATTAAAGGATCTATACAACTGAAGGAGGGTCAGAATTGGCAGTATGTTCATAAAAGAAAGTCCAAACTAACAACAGTAAAATAATCAAGACATTAATTCCAAGGAAGATGAGGTAGTCTACAAAGACAAACAGTTACTGTGATTCGCAGGGTTTAGCTGTGAATAGCATTTTCCTCTCCCTAATAATGCAAACAGTTACTATGATGATGACTCCAGTGTTTCCACATGGAGATGGTGGGAGAGCGGTGGAGTGCTCACGATGGGAGTGGGGAATGAGAGAAAGAGGCTAAGTCCTCCCTTCTAGAGCTGTAGGACTATAAACAATGTCTGAAGTGGCAAACCTGCTGTGTCATAATTCTAGCAGGTTACCTAGCAACCCAGAGAGAAATCCAAGAGAGCAGAGCTGGGCGAATGGGAGGAGCTGCCTGTAGGGAATAAGGAGTTGCTGGGGGAGAATGGTTAGGGAATGATCACTTTCAAAACTGTAGCACTGTTTGATTCTTTGAATTACATGCATGTGTAACTTCAGTACAAACCAACAAAATTAGGCTGTGGCAGTGTCTGTTGTCACATAGATTTAATTGGTAACATTTCCTAGTGGACACTTTTTTTTTTTTTTTGAGGCAGGGTCTCGGTTTGTAGTTCAGGCTGGCCCTGAGCTCAGCCTCAAACCTACATCACAGCAATCCTCCTGCCTCTGCCTCCTGAGTGCTGGGATTATAGGCGTGAGCCACCACGCCCGGCACTGTGGTATGTGGTACTGATTGCTGCTGAGTGTGAGTCTCTATACCGAGTATAGTATATGGTTACCAGTGATCCAATCCAGGTCCTTGCGCTTGCAAGACAGGCGCCGGAACCACTGAGCTAACTCCTCGTCCCTGGATACATTTTTAACTGCTGTGAATATCAGTATCCTTGTCTGAGAGCAATGGAGATAATTACACTACCTCTGTGTCTGGTAACAGAGAGGATGAAATACAGGGATGCACACAAGCCCTTAGTACCCTGCACTTAGCTTTGGGGGATTCCTTTTGCTTTACTTCCTTGTGTTTGTGTTTTATTCATTTGCTCTCTTCCCAGATTATCAATTTTCCATCACATTTATGATCAGATCAGCTCCCTACATATTATAGCCAGTGCTCTTTGCTTGGAATTCTGAGTGTTATCAAACGATTGAAAGATGATACCAGAATCCGCTAAAGTGACAAAACCAGACACAACATGCTCATACACATAGGTGTACATTCTTCTAGGACATGGGTGGAAACATATTCACCAGGAATTATAAGGAATCCATTTCTCATTTTTTCTATCTACATTCTCTAGATTTTTAAAATTGATATGTACAATGGGCAGGTAGCACTCTCTGATCACAAAGAAAACAGGCCTGTTTTAGAACCTCTTCCTTTATAAATTTACAATTTTATGATTTAGTTTCAAAGGTGGATTTTTCTCCACTTTCTATGTGAACTTTACTCATTTGACTCTGTAAGAGCCAGTGTCTTTCTAACTGCCCCTGGCACCCATGGATCCTGCCCAGCAAAGCGACCCTCGGACTGCTACATACATTGCTCCAGTGTGCCAATGTGGAAATCCAGAGACTCGGCTCATCCAGTCACAGCCAGAGAGCAGCAGGGTTAAGACTCACATCCGCGTTTCCTTACTATAAGCCTTGTCTTCTTTCCACTGCAAGAACTGACCACCGGTCAGTGACAATCACCTTCCTGGGTTCAGATTCATAATACAGAGATGTGGAATAGGTAACTGCTCAGTTCCCATCAGCCCCAGCTTTTCATGACAGAACTGCATCACAAACAATATTTATTTAAGATATGTGTAAGGACTATGATTTGCTGGGTGTGGTGGCTCATGCCTTTGTCCCAGCACTGGGCAGGCTGAGGCAGGAGGACTGAGTTCAGTGCCAGTCTGAACCACATGGTAGACCTGGTCCATATGATCGTGAAGTCCAGTTTTCTTGCTTTCCATTTCTACTTCCTGTTTTATGTATAAATACTAGGATATTATACATAAATAAATGGCTCTGGGCTTTATTTTCTCTTTCAGAATGACTTATCAGAAGAAGGTATTTGGAAACTCATTCTGCATTTCCCCAGAAGCTGCAAAGTTGTGAAATTCACTGGGCTCAGAGCTTCTCAGGAGGATGAGCCCTGACACGGCAAGACAGCTGTTTCCTGTGCATGTTCCCAGAATTCTCAGAAATAATGAGAGCCATGGTGATGGCGACAGCTCCTAACTGGCTTCCAGTCAGGGCCCTCATCCAGCAGCTGTAGATGACATCCCATAGGTGCTGTGGTCATCCAGCTGCTGAGGTCACAGATGTCACAGTCCAGCCTCATGCGCTGGGAAACTCAGAAGGAACAAAACCCAGCTCACTTTAAATGGCAGAGGCTCAAACTGAAGAGCGATCAAAGGCAGCCTTTACTTAACTCTGGCTGAAGGGTGTGTGTGTGACCGTGGAACCTGATCTGTGTCTGCCTCACTGCCAGGAGTTGCAGGAAGCCACTGGTCAGAGGTGCTCTACGGCCTCTGGGATTCGGAACTCTTCTCTGATTAAAGATCCAGAACCACATCTTCAAAAGCTTCTTCTGAAAAACGAATCCTGACACAACTGATGTGGGAGCTGATCATGTTCAGAAAGGCATGATTCCAAACACCTCTCCCAAGAACCCTGGAGCGACTTCTGAACACCGTCAGTGGCCCTGATGAGGAGTTTCTGTCCTTGAGCACGGTGTCATGTAATGAACCACTAATAGAGCTAATGATTATCAATACATGCCAGCGTGGAGACTCTGTCCTGGCCTTTTATTCCCACACATTCCCTTTGGCTGAAGAGCAGAGGATCAAGTGACAGAGGCTTGGAAAGGGAACCCAGAGTGCATTACGATGTGTGTGTGCCATCGTAATGTGATCATTATGTCCCGAGAATGTGTGCTATGAAAATTAAGGACTGAAGATCGGAGAGGAGTGATTATATTACAGGTGCTATTCAGAGGCAGAGGGAGCTCTTACTTGCCATGGAGCGTCCCTTTGCAAGTGGCCCTCTGTCCCCACCCTGCAACACATCTGTGCGGGTCTTTCTTCTTTCTCATAAAATTTTCACCCTCTGAGGAATACAATGAAGCTTGTCAGAAAGCTGTGAGAGACGGTTCCCCTTGCTGCGTTCTTCTTTCGGTCGTGTTTCCTTTTTTGCACCTCTCAGGACAAGTAAGAGAGTCTGTCGCCTGTGTCTACTCTGGGGAGCGTGGGCCAGGGGAAGGGGGGAGCACCCTGGGAATCCTAGCTGTAATCTGCAAAGGATTGAAATCCAGGTGGCAATCGCGGTGGAGTTCTACTGTGCCACAAAGAAGAATATATTTAAGTCATTTGTCGGAAAATGGATGCACCTCAGGACCATAATGTTAAGTAAAATAAATCAGACACACAATCTGAAATAGCATGAGAATAAACATAATTTCTCTTATATGAGAAACCCAAAGTATAAATTAACCAGCAAAAGGAAAGATAAATAATAGGAAAAGGGAAGATAGACTTTTTGCAAACAGGAAAGGGACCAAGAAATGGCTGGAAGGGGGAGGCAAGAGGATGAGCAAAGGACTAATAAGAAACATAGATGTGTTTTACCCTAACCCTAACCCTAATCCGCACCAGGAGTATGATCAGCGTGTACTGCAAAGATGTTATTAAAAAGAATGTGTCACTGCCGTCAGAGAGCGCTTGACACACAGCTGACGCCCCGTGAGTTTGTACTTTTATTGTGTCTCCATCCTCCTGGATTCGCGGCTTTGTTGCTGGGGAGGGTGACTGAGCTTGCATGACCAGCCGTGGAGACGGTGTGACCCACAGCCAGCTGCTGTGCCGTTTGGAACTGGCTCGGCCTGCTCCAGCTCTTGGGACTGGTCACCGGGAAGGAATGCGCCTGGCTTTCCTGAGCCTTACTGACGCAGTCAGCTAGAATAGCCCGGGGATTACACTTCGGAGAAGGGACAGGAAATGTTTATGAAATTTTGGACGAACAAGGGCTTTCTGAGAAGCCACAACGTTGGTAACTTTGCTGACATGTTGAGGGAACACTGCGCGCTCTGGTCCCCAGGGAGGCTAGGCACCCGTGGGCGAAGCTCGTCTTCCTGGCGTAGCTCTCAGCTTGGCGCACAAAGTCATCCGAGAATCATTACTTTTTGTGTCCTGGGTGCTACTTCTGGTCATACAAATAAAGCTCTAAGGAAGCGATGGTTCCTAGTGAGGCGGATGAATTCTGTCGCAAAAGAGTGTGTGGAGTGTGTGAACTGGAAGAGATTAGGTCAGCGCGGTGAGTGATTCTGTTAAACAAATGATGTTGAGGTGTTTTTGCGAGCATGCTTGCCCAATACAAAATGTATTCTGGCAGTGAAAATGACATTTGGATAGAAAATGAGAAGGCGGTGATTTGCCCCGCTCGTCGTCTCTTCCTCCGGTGAGGAAGTACATGTCTCAGTTTAAACTCTACAGCACTGCTTGACACACAGAAGATCAGAAATAATGTCCAGCAATAGAGGAATGTAAAATAAGTTACAGGAAGTTCAGCAGGGGAATATTATGAGGGCATAAGACAGAATGGGCAAGCTCTGCATGTATCACTGTGCATGTATCTTGGGGTGATGGAAAGAAAACAGCAACGTACAAAGGAGTATTGTAAAAAGATGGAGGGAGTGCCGGGGAGTTAGCTCAGTGGTTCCGGCGCCTGTCTTACAAGCGCAAGGACCTGGGTTCGATCCCCAGACACCACATACCATACTGGGTGTGGAGACTCACCCCAGCAGCAACCAGTACCACATACCACAGTGCCGGGCGTGGTGGCTCACGCCTGTCATCCCAGCAGTTGGGAGGCAGAGGCAGGAGCATTGCTGTGATGTGAGTTTGAAGCTGAGCTCAGGGACAGCCTGAACCACAAACCGAGACCCTGTCTCAAAAAACCTTTAAAAAAAAAAAAAAAAGATGGAGGGAATATATATCATATATGTAAGGATTATATGTAATATATTTGTGAGTACAAGCATGGTTATCTTCACAAAGATGGTAACAGAATGTGAGAGGCCAGGGAATTGATGAGTGGAAACAGAAAGAGGAGAGGGAAATTTCACCTCATACACTTTGATATATTTTGAATCATGAATCTACATGAAGGTGTTTTCTTCTTTAGAATTTTTTTTTTAATTTCAAAGATGGAAATACAGTAAAGAAAAGGCAGTAATAAGTAAGACATCTATCAGTAAGATGAAGAGAAAGCCAAGAAATCAGATAACACTTTTCTGTTTTCCTGAATCTTAGAATTTCAAAGATTTCTAGACATTTCCTTCAGGATTGTCAGACAGTTATGATGTCATGAATATCTTTGGCCATTGGTCAGCAAGTGAATTTTTTTTTTCTTTCTGAGACAGGATTTCACCTTGTAGTTCAGGCTGGTCCTGAACTCAGCCCCTACTCAGTGATCCTCCTGCCCCTGCCCCCTGAGTGCTGGGATTACAAGCATGAACCACCACACCCAGCATTGTTGTATATGGTTACCTGGGACTAGGCCCCGGGAACTTGTACTTGCAAGGAAGGCACTGGAATCGCTGAGCTAAATCTCCTGTCTCATCAGATGAATTTCTGAGTATCATCTTGGGGAATGATAACAACATTATTTGTTGTTTTGCTATAATTTTTCTCAGGCTGTCTTAGGAAACCTTTCATCAGAAGCTGTGTTCTCTGCAGGGAATGCAGTGACGGATCTACCAGCCACACAGTGAGTCCAAGGCCCTGTGACTGGACGTGCTGGCCCATCAGAGGAAGCCCATCTCCCTCACCAGCATTTCATTGGTTCAGAGATGGCCAAGCAGAAAGGACATTGGTTGAAAGCAAGGAACTACGTCAGACACCACAGTACAGGTAACATGGTTGAGGAAATACATTAGGAACTCTGATCTTTGCTAGTTTCTGTAAGCATAAGACTGTCCAATAGTAGATAGATAGAAGATAGAGAGGGAGAGAAATTCAAATTCTAAAAAAATTAAGTATTTGTTATCATTAAATTAACTGCGCCTGTTTTCAGTTCTCATGAGCCTTGTGTGACGAGATCCCTTGACTGGTAGAGGGCGGGCAAGGGGAACGGACTCATTTTATAAAACACTATTTCCAGGCTGAGGCAGGGTAAGCAGATCCTTTTACACCCACAAAATGGATAGTTTTCTAGGGTCTGCTGGGCTTGGAATTTCTCTTCCTGGGATATGCTGGACATTGATCACAATATCAAAGAGTGTAAACTATTCTGTGGACTTTTGGCACACTTTTCTGTAAAATGTCAGGTAGTAAATAATTTGGGTTTGGGGGACCATGCGATCTCTGTCACTACTCAGTTCTGTCCATGAAGCTTACAAACAGCTGTAGGTGATAAACGGGTCTGAGGCTGCAGTTGGGAGTCTTCTGATCTCTGTTCTCTTTGCTTTGTTTTAACATTTCTTCTCTAAGTTCATCATTCCGCTTTGGGAACAGTGCTCAGAGTGGCTTACATTTAATTAGAACTGTTTGTGTCTTGTGTGATGAGGACTTGGTTTCTTATGTTGCGTGGTAGGGAAATAGACTTCGGATCTAAAGAAATAAGGTTGGAATTTCAGTCCTGCCCGGCAGTAGCTGTGTGTTCTGGAAGCTTCCTTCTCTCCTCTGTGCAATGTGGCTGATAAATCTTACTTTGGAGGGGTGTTGTAATGATTGAATGAAAACAGAGGCCAAGCACCTGACATAAAGAAAATGCTAAAAAAAAACAAGCTTTCTTCCCCAACCCTGCAAGAACATCCTCCTCTACCACACATGTAGGAAGGATGTGGACAAATCTCCATCTCTTCGATCCTCTCAGACATCAGGAGTTGAAAATGAATTCTAATGAGCTTTAGTTTCAGGTGATGCTATTTTTAAAAATCTGTCTTCGGTTTCTGAAAACCCATTTTGTGCAGCCCTTGCAACTCTCACACGCTAACCACAGCCTGTCGTCAGAGTGTCCAGAGGCCTCAGCTCTGATGCGGCTCAGGGAAGTAAAGCCAAACCCGGAAGTGTGTGACCAGATTTGTGAGGGCCACGGAGCTAAAGAGATCTCAGAGAAAGCTATTTAGATATTATCTGATGGTGCTGTGACCATCTCTAAGCTATTTAGAATTGGTTTTGTTGTAAAAATTACTCAGGGAATTCCCTTCCAGTGCCGTAAGAACTGGCTTGTAAAAACAATAAACTTGAAATCATTCCCCTTTGAGAAGTGTAATTAAAAATACAATACACACGTGGAGCACAGAAGTATGTTCATAGCCGGAGAGTGATTTGGTGTATTCCTAGAGTGTGTAAACACACTGAGATGCTATAGAATTGAGTGTATTTAGCTTTGGACTTTTACAGTTGGGGCATATTGAATTCCTTTTGTATTTTTTTCTTTTGGTATTTAAAAAATTTGCTTCCTCACTAGGAAAATTATTGCACTCAATACTACCCTATTTAGCATGTGTGAGATAATATTATCTTCAGGGAAGTAGTGCAGTGCAAAAGCAATATAATTTTGGGAAACAATAAGCAACCTCAGAGCTAGAAGATGTTACCTTTCATGCCTGAGATTTGAGGATTGGGTGTCCTGGGCAGGGAGTCCTGTCCTTGACTCTCGGTGTCAGCACTCTGACACGTGACTCACTCCATCTGTTTCTTTGTTCATTTCTTTATTTGTTTTCTCGATACATGTTTATGAAGGCATGAACAGTATATGAAGTGTTCAGAACATATTTTTCCCAGAAGTAAATAGATGAATTGATTACAATATATTTTTTCAACAGTAGGGTAGAAATATGTAGCAAGATCTCAAAGAGCAGTGGAGAGATAAGGATTCAGGGTACGAGGCCCAGACGAGGCTGTGGGAAGGAAGTGGTCAGAGGCCTCCTGGAGAACGCAAGCTGTGCTCGGTTGGGTATGGAAGTCCCTGGTGGGGCTGTGAGGACAAGAAAACCAGGAATTGTGGACACAGCGGGCCATATGGACTAAATCAGAGGAGCACACAAGTGCATTCTGCATCTGAGTATATTTGTGAGCAGTTCAATATGGCTGGAACCTGGCACCATGGGGGTGGGGTGGGGCTGGAAATTGCACGGGGTACAAGTCTTGGTCCTGAATGCAGCTGGTCAGTGCTTTCTTGTCTAGCACACTGGTCTTTCACCATAAAGCTTACAAAGTCTGTTTTCAATGGCTCTAAATACAGATATTTACCAGATGTGTTTGTAGGCTTATGCAGAAATGTGCTTCTCACTTTGGGTAATCAGAATTTATTATAAGAATATTAGACTTCTACTTAGGAGGCTGAGTCAGGAGGACTGCAAGTTTGAGACAAGCCTGGGAAGCTTAGTGAGATTATTTAAAAATTTAAAAACTAATAAAAAGGGAAGGAGACCCAGTTAAGTGTTCCCTGTGGTCAGTTCCCAGTACTGCCTAACTAACTCACTAACTGGCCAAGCATAAATTACCAGCCCATTCCCATAGCTACTCTCTTCTCCTGTGGAGATGCTAGAATACTGACTGAAGGGCCTGGCACATGGCCCCAGAAATAAATGTGTACCTGCGCATCTGCCTGCCTTGCTAATGGCTGTGGCTTTGTGACTAAGTACACGTCACTAGCATAAAACTGGAAGCCAGGTTTTTTGTTCAAGCCCAGCAATTTTGGATTCTTTCTCACTTGAAGTAGGTGCTAATCCTAATGTAAACTCTAATCTGTACTGTCTTTGAAGTCAGTACAGAAGGAGAGCACCATCTGAGATTCATTCTGTGGGCATAACAAGAAAGCTGACCCATAGAATATTATCCCATGGGAAATCTCAGCATTGTAGTAATGCTCTCCGGTGAGTCACATCTTCTTGTGTGCACACGCTTCGCTGCAAGATGATGTTGTTATCTCCCATCAAAAGGCAGAGGTAGGACTGAAAGAAAAAGCAGAGGTTATCTCATCACTCTTTGGATCTGAGTGGGCCTGGCTTTGCCCAGTAGAATGGGACAAAGGGGACTCTGTACTAGTTCTAGAGCCCAGGCCTTCAGACACCTAGGAACCTCTCCTGGTCCTGGTCCTCTTGGAAGCCAGGGGTCATCAGGCTGTGAAGCCAGTCAGGCTTTCAAGAGCCTAAGAGACCGCATGCAGGACACCATAGAAAGCTCTGTGAGTGAGGGCTTCTGTAAGGGTTTGGAGCTAAGATATCCCTCCAGATCTGGTGTGTCCCAAAATGGGGCTTTCAGAAATGCTTAGATCTTAACACACTTAACTTTACCAGTGTGTTAACCTGATTGGTTTATTTGTCACGTGGTGGTTATTGAAAGTAATAAAGACTGAAGAGGTGGGGGCCAGTTGAATAGTGGGGAGCAGAGCGTCTAACCTTAGTGACTACATCTTGTCGCTGACCCCTTCCCCTCTGGCTCTTTCTTGCTCCCTGCCAGAACATTGGCAGCTCTCCTCTGCTGCACTCTTCCACCATGATGTTTCTGCCTCCCCAGGGGCTAAAAAACAATAGACCCGGCTGACTCTGAACAAGAACTCCGAAACCACAAGCCAATATAAATCTTTCCTAATTTAGGTTGTTTTTCTCAGGAATTTGGTCACAGTGATGAAAAAGATGACTAACACACCTTTGAGGCTTTTGGCCTCAGGTGAGCTATCAGATAGTAGATGACTTGAGCCACATGAGTGCTTACAGGCAAGACTGGTCATTGAGTCCTAGAACTGTATGTTATATATTATGAAATAGAAAATGCTCAAAGTAAAATAGGGTGAAGGGGGAAAAATAATGAGATTATAACAAAAAAGTAAGGAAACAAATTTTATGTATATGGGGGGGCAGTAGGGTGGGTAGGGCTATGGGAAAAAATGACAATTAAGTTGTGTCTTCTACTGGTACAAATCCCCATTATGGAGTGCAATCATGATGCGTGTATGTAATGTACCAATAAAGATTAAAAAAAAAAAAAAAGACTGGTCACTCCCAGACGAATAGCCAACAGAAGGAGGAGAGCAAAGGGTTGCTGTTTTTAACTCCGTATTGTCAAGGTTTTTGTGCAGTTGTTCAGACCAGAAAAAAAGAAATCTGAAAGTAAATAGCAATTCCATTGGGTTTAGTAGCTTCTAAACAGAAATATACAAGCTTAGGTCACCATTTTTAATATTTAAAGTGAAGAACATGAGTATTCAGAAGAAGAAGAAGGAGTAGCATAGAATATTGGAAGGAATATTGGATCAGAAATTAGTAGAATTGGGCTGTGACCCTCCTCTGATTAACTAGTTTAATGACCTTACAAAGGTTGTCTAGACTCTCAAGTTCCAGCTTCCTCAGGGACAGTATGAAGAGCTGCTTCCGCACTCATTCAAGAAATTTCCATCTCTCCTTATGGTTGGGAACCATTATCATTAGGGGTAAGATGCCAGGCGATACTAAATTTCTAGGTATACTTTTCATAATAATTTGCTTTTTAAAAATGTAAGATTACCTTTACAAGCAGCAGAAATTATAACATATTGTGATGGAAGCTGAAATGTGTCCCTCC